>JAEIIF010013400.1:0-14773 GCA_018874455.1 Drosophila trapezifrons | reverse complement strand
TGGCCCAGAACCATCGATGTTTGCTAAATTTTTCGACCATCGATACTATCGATAGTACCACCGATTTTTTTACCAACCCTAGGACTTATACCTTTCTCAACATAATATTCTGCACTTTTTACTCTTTACGTAACTTAGCTATTTATTATTTATAATATAATCTTAAATTAAATTCTAACGAAGCCAACTAATAATTGAGTCGTATAGCTTACTGCCGCGTATTAAAATCAAGTTAAAATCAATCGAGCGTCGCCAGTGAAGAGATCATATGAAGCCGTCGCCGGGGAAGCACTTAATTTAAGGACATGACCGTGTGCCCACTTTAAGCCCGTCCACTCAACTTTCGCCCCCGAGTCAGGGCCATAAAATATACCGACAATGCTCTTAGCCCGACTTTGGGTGCGATAAAAATTGATATATAATGGATTATCGTTTATTACACGCACGATTACCCCCCGCATATCCACACACACTGGGGACACGAGGATGTCCTTGCGGGCGTCCTTCGCGGCATATGCATATTGTTTGCTTTGCTTTTCTTCACATTTTCTTCTTTGTTTTTTCGCTGGCATTTCGCCATTTCTTCATTCTGTTTGGTGCGGCGGCGGCGTACATTTTAATGAGCCTCGCAATTTGCATCTGCAACTGTGCGACGTCCGCTCATATGGTTGTTCGACCCGCCGCGCCAACAAACAAAGGAGCGAATAAATAATCGTACAAAGTATTGCCGGCCATAAATATCGGAAGCCCACGGGGTCTGGGACACGGGTGAAGATGCAGCCAGATGGATTCGCGGTGGACTCGATGGAGGGGCCTGGATTCGCGCAATTTCCATGCAGCATGACTCGACAATAAAGCGCCATAATAAAGGCAACAGCAACAGAGAGAGAGCTACAGGAGCAGCAGCAACACCCACAGCAGCAACATCTTCAGGAGCAACACCAACAGCAGCCATCAGAGATGAGTAATCCTACTTGAAAAAGTCCCAGAAATAGCCAAGATATATCACTTTATTTGCGTTTAAATGTAGATCATTGTACATATTTCAAGGACCAATTTAAGTGAAATTATTCTGAAGTGTTCATTAGGGAATATTAATAAATCATTTACATTGAGGTAACTTAGTGAAATTTAATAAAGGAGAATGCTGAAACCGGTAGCCAAGCGCACAATTATCTAAAGAGAAGATCTGAGCATTTAAACATTGTGCACAAAATAATTATTTATAAGAAATAGCCAACTTATTCCGCCAAAAATGAGGCAAAGAAAGCACCCAAGTGAGCATCCCTATAAGCGGCAAAGTAGCAACAACAATAAACAAGACGCGCAGCAATTTCACTGACTACTGAGAACTTTACGTACTGTGACGAGGACTCGACTCCCACTCCCGTAACTCCTGGCCCTTCCCTCCTCTCTTCCCATCCTCCTCATCCACCCTTTCATTGGACCTTCGTGCACCGTGTGCACTGAACGAAAATTGAGCCGCTGAACGCATGTTGCGCGCGCTAATGGGGCGTATGCGTAATGGTCGCGCTTATTAAAACTTAAGGAGGCGTGGCCGGACTCATTACCAGCGGATACAAGGTACTACGCTTACCTTCCAAAGGGAAATTGCGGCGGACTGAGTTCCGATTCTCTTCGCTGGGCAACTGAAATGAAAGGAAAGTAAGGGGTTTGCCGTGAGATTGGATTGTAGAGATATGCCTAGACGGGGAATATAGATATTTGTTAATGTTTTTTTTTTTTAAGATTTCGGTGGCTAAAAAGGCTAAAGATTCTTATACAATTTAGGGAACTCCTTTTATTGGATATAATTTTATATTTTCTGGGGCTATACCCTTAATTGTTAAGTATTTCTTATATTAAATAGTAGTTAAAAGCATGAACAAATTTATATTAAACTTATATAAGGTGCCATACTATTTAAGTACATATTATTCCCTTACTTGTAGTCAAATTATCTCTCCCTAATGATTAATTCCATTTTCAAATGCTTTTTTCTTGTGTACGCCAATTATTTGATCGCGTCTTCATTTATTCGCAACGGACAACGTGACATTTATTTCTTTTCTTTCAGTGCTGACTTTGCACTTGCTCGTGTCTGTTGTTATTATATTATTGCTGCTGCACTCTGGCTTGCCCCTGGTTGCCTTCATTTATATTACCCTGGCCTCCCTGTCGCCACTCGGCGCCTGCATTTCCCGCGATTTTCCCGCGACTTGTCCGCTTTTCCCGCCTTCCCGCCCGTTTTCATTCATGCGCCTCACGCTGCGCACTCATTTACCCTTTAAGCGAATCGTTTTCACCCAACCTCCCCCTTTTTTGCATATCATTTGCGCGCATCTTGTTTATCCCCCCAGCCGGCCGCCCCTGGCCAGGGGCCCCCCTTTAAGTGCATTACAATGAACTACGCCGGAGCCCCCGAACATCCACCCCGTCGTGACTCGTAAATAAGTTTTATTGTGTTTGTGTGCCCACGCCCCCGAAAATAGACCCCAGCCCCTTTGCGCTCAGTCCCCCCGCAGGTCCAGCAGCGATGCAAGTTATCGCTTCCCTTGGTTTTTGTTTTCGCTTTTCCATTTTTTGATAATTTAGCCAGCTTGCGCTCGCTCCCCAACGATGTTGTCTAAATTGCTGGCATACATTCTGCTGCCAATGGACAGGGAAAAAACTAAGTAAAATCGAGGTTAGATGGAGATATTTATAAGGGATGATATTCAAATAGAAATAATGCAGAAAATAAGATACAAAAATTAAGAACTAATTAATTTAATCGTCTACAAAGGGTAGATATACCTTCCTGAAAGATTAAGCTCAGTTCATGGCTCGTTAATCTTATCTAATATTATATTAATAATATATAATCCCTAATCCCAGAGAGATATTTTTCTCTTACTTTGTATATAAATACATAATAATATTAAATGAAAATATATAAATAGATCTGTGTGAAAAATCTTTAAATTAAATAGTCTTAAGCTATTTTTCTCTGTGTGTTGCAGTTGCCTCTGCTACTTCTCCTGTATCTCCTGCTCCTGCTCCTAGTGCCTTTTGTCTAGGTCCCAGGCAAATGACTACAAGAGTGGGCTTAGCAGGGACTCGAGGACCGGACCCGAGGACCGGCGTCCCGGCCTCCGCCGCTGAATTATGGCATTCCTAATATGGGGGATAGCTGTTGCTGCCCCTGCAGCCAGGCCCGAGTGCCCCCGACCTTTGCGCCGCTGCTGTTGCATATTTAAGGGCGAATGGGCGCAATTGTTGCGCGTTTTATTGTTTTGGGAATAAGTGCGGATTTATAGAATATTTTTTTGTGTTGCCTTCCGGGGACTGCCAGGGGCTAAGCTGGCCCCGCAGGAGATTTTCGGATTGTCTTACTTGTGCAACAATATTTTTAAGTGCAACGCTCGGCAGTTTTAGAGAAAAGTATATGAAAGTGGCTAGAAGCGACTCACATCGACAGCACATGACGTGAACTCAATTACGGTATACTATCTGCCCCATATATACATATATATAGTACTCCCACTGAAGGGGGCGTGGCAGTCGGAGTCCACAAATTACGAATGCCGCTTTGCATGTAAATGTGCACTTTTCTGCCCCAGCATCAAAATTAATATACACCGCAGTGCCCCAGGAAGTGCAGGAGAGTGAGAGAGAAAGGGAAGGAGAGACGGCCGTAGACCTAGAGAAAGAGACGGCCACAGAGTGCCAGAGATGGCGCAATAATAACAATGAAAATGCACAGAATGCGCCTTATATAAACGACAACAAATTGCCCATTTGGCACAGAAGACGACGACGATGATGAGGACGGGGTTCGTTAGTGCTCCTCGCCAGTCCTCCGGCACGGAGGGGAAATGGTTAGCAAACCCGTGACATGGTAGACATTAATTGGCTGCCATGTCATTCTGTTTATGGACAGGACCTGGCCCACTCTCCACTGTCAACGCCAGGCAATTCAGATCGGAACATTAGCGCTGGACGCGGCGGCCAGGAAGGGAATATTGATTAATATACACACAAGGACTGGTAAGGAGCGCTGTGCGAGTGCCATGATGAATGGTAATTCGCAGGAATATACCTTGTTTCCCACTGGCAGCTCCTTAAGGACTGATTCACAGCGATAACAAAGTCATTGCCAAGGAGATTCTTTGGACATAATTGCTTTCTATCTTAAATCAAATTAATCACATGGCATTCCCAGTTTTCTAAATAAATCATCGGCAAAACAAAGACATATTATATTAAATTTACATAAATAAAAGTATTTCTTGCATTTTAAACGAACTTCCTTGCCTAGAATTATCTAAAAACAATCGAAATGTATTCCCCTAATTGACTCCTTTGTTGAATAGCCTTGGACAAATAAATCTCAAAGATAAAATTATATTCTTGAGTGCATTCATTCCCTTTTATAATTAATTATAAATTCCCCATTCGAGTGTAGGCCATGACAGATGCACAACAAGATAAACGAATGCACACTAAAAACCAAACCCCGCTCGCTTTAATGACCCACTTTGCGACTCAATGAAAAGATATCCCTATCAATTCGATAATTGTTTCCCCATCAATCAAAATTGATGAATGCTCAGGCCTCGCCCTGCCCACCCGCCTCTCCGATTGATGTCCCTGACCCCGAAAGCAGATTCGGATGCAGTGGCAAGCGGAAAGGATGGGTGGAAGGCGGCCATGTCAGCTGTCCAGGCAACATTACGCATACGCCACATGGGACGGCCGAAAAGGGATGCTATTCGGGATCGGAAGGCACAGACAGGTCGGAGTGTGTGTGAGTGCGATGCGTCAGGTATCCAACAGACCCGGGTTCTGGTCGTGTCTCTGGTTCTGTTTCTGGTTTTTGGCCATGGTCCTGTGCCGGCTCTCCAGCCAGACAGCCGTATTATTAACGCAGTGGCTGCTGCTGGCATTTGCAATTTTACGCCGCGCATGTGCCACTTACGTGTTTGGCTGCCACAAAACTCCGCTTGGCTTGGCTGACTTGGCTAAGCTCCTATCATGTTCAAGTGCTTGGCCCCAAAAACACAACGAAAAAATAACGAGAAAGGGAAGGTAATTCGACAAGCTGAAACTATACATACCCTTGGGTTGGATCTTCAATAGCAAGTAATATGATTTAATCTTATATTGAAGTTAAAAGCCTTATAAGTCACTGGAACTTTTTAACGATTTGTTTATCTTTCCAGGAATTATCTCTAAGGGTATTAGGGTAAGGATATTTATGTTTTACGATAAGGAATATGTACAACAGCTCTACAGCATTTATATTTCCAACTGGAGGGTTGTCTTTTGATAGGAAAATAACATATTGGAGGACACACTGCCAAACGAACAAGGATACATTTTTTTAAGGGGTCTCAGATGCCAGCTTACCAACTTCTAATACATCTAATAATACCCTCTGTGAGGGTAGAATAATAAACTCCAACCAAGAAAGAAACAACGTGGCAAATGCATAGGGCTTCTGATGTAGCTGCTGTTGATGTTGCTGCTGCTGCTGCTGCTGCTGTTGCACTTCCACTCGAGCTAACCCGCGGTGTCACATTCGTCGTCGCCAGTCAGTCAGTCATAGTCACAGTCAGAGAGCTCCAGCTCCGGAGCTGGCTGTGTGTTGCAATTCTTGTGGTATTTGTGGCATAAAATAAAACGTAAATGAGCAGCAGCATTCAGCGACAGTGGCGGCGACGGCGGCAACATCACGATGCCACAATCTCATTTCGGCCTGTCGTATTGAATTCAATGCATTTTCCGAGCAACACCTTGAGGTGTTCATTTTCATGCCAGAAGAAAATGCGCTTAATTATGCGGCCGAGCAAAGCGATTCTTTTATTTCGCGACAGCCTGGCTGCCTGCCTTTTTGGAGGCCATCTGCGGCACAAATGCAAGATGTCTTGCAACTGGAGCGTGCTGCAAGGCCGAATACTGCATTCGTTGCAGCAGTGCACTTATTGCAACAGAATCGCAATTGGTTGGAAAAGTTTTACGGCCAAACAGAAATATGAAGAGAGCGATAACTTGAAGAGTTATTGCCAGAGACAGCCAGGGGAAAACAGGCGGTGGCGGCAGCGGCAGCGGCGACGGGAAAAAAAATCCCAGCAGAAATATGAATGAATACTTTATTGAATATTGTGCGACGTATGCAAAATGATGGCCAGAGCTGCTGCTGCTGCTGCTGCTGTTGGCCGTTTCTGGTAAACCGAAGACCGCAACTGACAGGAAACCATTTAAACTGACCTCAAATGACAACGACAGCGACAGCCGGGACCCAGTCCCGCTCCCAGTGCCAGTCTGCGAACCCATTCTGCAGACCCATTCCCTTTTCCGGAAAATACATGCGAAATACAAAATGCAATGCCCGTGGAGGGGCCACAAAAAAATAAAGCGAGCCCCACCCCGAACCCAAGAGCAACCCAAAAACCATGGTAACCCATAGATGGACAATGCGCTGCTGACTGGCTGGCTGGATGGCTGGATGGCTGGGAAAATAAAAACGAGGGAGCGAAGGAAAGAAACGACCAAAATGGTAGCTAGCCACAAACAAATTGGCAGCAATTTGAGGACCCAACAAAAGGCGACAAAAGCCCCCGCCGAACGTTGCTGTAAGCTCCACGGTGCAGGACTTTCGCGGATTGGGTGACTCAACATGGGTACAGGCGGAAAAACCAACAGGAGCCGGCATGTTGATGGAATGAAATGAAATATAGAATACAATTCCACATTTCGATTGATTTATATGCACGTGACCCATCGCTCCCCTTTTATATATATTTTTTTTTTGTGGCATCGCAGCTATGCAAATTGCACGGCTCAGTTATAATGCCATTCCCCCAGACAAGGCCAGCATCCAGCATCCAGATCCGGATCCAGGGTAATCCAATACGCAGGCAGCCACTGGAGAAGCCGATCTGAGGCGCAAGATGGATGCTAAGACACGGTACCGTGAAATCCCACCTTAACGGACAGGCTATTAGGTTTAAATTATCAGCAGCTGGCATCTTTAAGTTCAGGGAAATATTCAGATTGAAGTCATCTCAGTACCTTCAGGATTCATTCTTATAAACACGGATTGAGAGTTAACCATTTCTCTTTGGAATAAACTCCCTCTCACAACAACTTCCTTATTTTCCAACTAATAAAGTAGAGTTTTTGTAATTATTATAACCATAACTGTGGATGCTGGATGAACTGTTTGCACTTAAGGTAGCTCCCCTCGGAGAATCAACTCCTCCAAGCGGACACAGCTTCCGTTTCTTCCTCTCTGTTTGTAATTTCTGCTAATTTCCCTTCATTTTCTCCATTTTGCTCCCAAGATAAGCACCTCGGGCAACGCAGAACCGCTCGTTCCCCCTGTGGGAGGTTCTACTGTGGGCAGCGAGCATCTTAGAGCTGCGCCTCCCCCTTCCTCGTTTACTGCCATGTAACTGCAGTCACAAAATGCAATTTTAGCTTTCAATTGCCCGTGGAAACGGAGTGGAACCAACGTTTCGTGTTTTTTCTACCATTTTTCTCTTTTTTTTCGGTTTGGTTTGGGTCATTTTCGTTTGTTGCACTGCATTCGTTTTGCCTTTGCCGCACACAATGGCCACGATAACTTTGCATTACATTAGTACGAGTATATAGTGGGTCTGTGTGGGAAAGACCCCTCGAAAGACCCCTCGAAAGCCCCCCTGCGGACGCCCCGCTCTCCGACCTGGGAGAGATCTGTGGACAAAGGAAAACTGGTTTCGGTTTCGCTCCTTTTAGCTGTGGCATTTGCAACAATTGCATCAATGGATGTGGCCTGCGTTGCTGCTGCTGCTGCTGCTGCTGCATTTGCCGCTGTTGCTCTTGCTTTTACTATTTTTATTTATTATTTTTATGGCCAGAAGACAATATCGATACATTGATTTGTGTGGAGTGTGTGGAGGAGGACTTTTCGGTCACATATGGGCACAGAGTTCACCGAGAGAAAATAATTAGAGCAAGTGTTGTTAAAAAATAAAGAATATGAGGAATTTTAGAATAATCTTTTATAGGAGCTCTTCCCTCACAGCATGTTTTAATTTATTAAATACGAATTGAAACCTAAAGAATGTAAATTTCAGTTATAATTAAATGCCCTTAAAGCCTTTTACATAATAGATAAATATCAAATTTAATTTAAAGCATTTTTTTTCCTTTGAAAGATATTTTAATATAATTTTTTTTCCACGTGCCCTGAACCAAAAAATATCGATGTACTTTTAGCTTAGCTGCCATCGAATGGGAAATTGTGAATGCACTTTGAACTGCATTCCGGGGATGCTGCAGCAACGACAACTGACAGCTTTATTATCAAATTGTCATGAGCCAGCCATTTGGCTCAATTTACGTCATGGATCTTATGCTGCATATCAGCAGTGCGACGGGGGAATACTCGGGGGAAGCTGGAGCAGGCCAGTATATAAATCACTTTCGCCGCAAGTATCAATCTCTGACATGTGGCAAAAGTTGAACTGAAACTGAACCCGGCAAACGCACAAGAGCGAAAAGGGAGGCGAGGAGACTCCCGGCTCCGACTCCGACTCCGACTCCGACTCCGAGTCGCTGGCAAAGAAAGAAAGGAAAGGCAAAATGTCGTCGCCGTTGTCGTTGTCGTGTGACACTGAAATGCGGATACAATAAAAGTTTATTTTGTGTGTGTGTGTGTTTTTTTTTCCCCCCGGTAGCCCCTACCATTTATACCCTTGTTCAAGGTATTAGCCTTTCGTCACCAGGCAAAAAGCCTGTTCGTTTGTCCGCCAATTTGTTTTTCAAGGATTTACTGGGTGAGTGTTGAGGGGTATTATAAGTTTCTCATTGGCCATTATTTATGGTTAGGCAGTTAAAATTAAAAAATAAAACGAATTGTTCGACTATATTATTTAACTACCATTGGAACCACTTTTTCCCCTTAAACCTATCGAATCGAAGCACTCACAATCATCTTTATTTATGGCTAGGCAGTTAAGGTTTAAAGGTGAGACGAATCGGCTAGCTAAGTATATAATTTTCAAATCATAAAGCTGTGAAGGCTCCTTTCCATTTTTTGGATTATTAGGTTAGGAGTTATTGAACCGAAACTGTATTCATATATATAAAAGTTTAAAAATAAGTAGTTATAAATTATAAATGAATTATAACATTTTTCCCAACTAAAGCCTCAAGTCAGTAAGAAACTCAAATTTCCCTTATAAAAGTTATTTAAACATATACTGAGTTTAATAGATATTTGTTTATCTTATCCTGCACCAAAAATTCTCGAGATACTTGCTAGAAAATCGGAGATGGTTTGAATTTTCCCCGAATAGATGGCTATCCCAAATTTCCCATAATAGGTGCGAGGGAAAATAAAATTTGGCTTGCCGAGTCCCGCAGATTTTCTCGATTTTTGTTGCTTCTCATCCATTGCTTCCTTTTCTTTTTTTTTTTGCTGAATTTCTTGGTCCTTTTTTCATGGATGACAAGACGCGAGGAGCAGCCAAAGTCCACCCCATGGAGCAATCACTCGATGCCAGCCAGGCTCCCGACAACAATAACAACAACAGCAAAGGCAGCAATATTGGTTAGGGCCACAAGGACACACACGCATTAACGGCAGCTGCTCCTTACGCTCCCTCGCACACACACACACACACACATAAAAGTTTATTAAATTTACAAGGAACTTTTATGCAGTTACTTTTTGACATGCTTCCTTGTTCACTTTCTTTTCATTCCTCCTCCCGTTCACTCATAAAATTGACAACGACAATGTAAATATGCGTGCGAGTGTCTGTGAGTCTGCGTGCGGGTCCTCAGGACTCTCTTCTTGTGTGCAAAGGATTTCAATTTAAATGAACTTGCAGATGAGCATTTTATTTTCTTACTCATTCAATAATTCTTCCCCTTTCGAGCAGGTCGTATGGAAAATTACAATGCCAATGCGGCGACATGCAAATATGTGTGGAAAAAACAACAGAGGCTGAAAAAAGGCTCAACGGACAACGAAATGGCATTGAATTACAGCCAACAACTTGTCATCTGTCACATTTTGCGGCCGATTTTGAGAATACTCCCTTACACATATGCCTTTATTTCATTTTGCCAATTTTTTCCAGAGCAGGGCGGATGAGCTGGAGAGTTGGCTAAAATCGAGTCTGAAACTGAAACCGAGTCTCTGCCGTCTGTCTGCGACTGAGGCCGTTATCTCTCGTCTCGTGTTCGAACCGCCAACACGTCGTCATCGTCGCCGGTGAAAGGAAGTTGACCTCTAAAGTTTAATGCATTTAAATAAATCTCGAAAAAACAACATTAAGCGAGACAGAGCTGAAAGCGAAAACAACAAAGTCAACAGCAACAAAAAACGCTGGGCGCCTAAAGTGGAGTACGGAGGGGAAGACCGATGTAAATTTAACAAAAAATTTAAATTTTTGCATTTTTTTAGTCGGCGGCAATTAAATCGAGAGACGCGTGCAGCCTAGCCATAAAAATATTTGCCAAAAAGCCGGTTGCCCAGATGACTCAGAACTGGTTCGCAACGATTTTCAATCGAGTTCGAAATTCACTTAAGGTTGCGGAATTTCTGAATAAGGGAAACACCAGCGAGCTTTGATCAGCTTTAGGGATAAGCATTGATTAACGATTTGATTTTAGGTTTTATTTTCTTAGAGAAGGGAGAGTAAATCGTTTAAAGATATTAGTAAAAGAAAGTAAATTTAAATCGAACATGATAAAGTGTTAGAAATATTCAATACATTTTTCTGATATTTGTATGAAGTAGCTGTAGAGTTTTTCATATAGAAACATATCTATATTATGTTATTACTTTCTTAAAATCTTATTGAAAACATGTAATTTAAATCAAGCTGCAGCTGCACATATGCTATTAAATCATTTCCCTTTTCCCGCCCCGTGGTGAGTAATCTTATGGGATATATCCATGCAGCTGTAATTATATTAACCCTATTTCCCGCCTTTACAATTCAGATTGATTGAGTTTCCAGCGTCATGCTGACGCATACGCACTGCCCGAGGTCTCGACTATCTATTTCAGAGGAGAAACTGAGAGAAAAAAATTCCAAAACCGAAACCGAAACTGAAAGTGATTTGCATTACAAAACTCAATTAGAGGCGTCAAATAGCCTTGTCCCATAGAAAAACACATCCGCCCACTGAACCCATTGATCGAATTTTGATTGACAAGTCGAGTGGTTTCTCTCGCTTTTTGGGCCACATTTTTCTTGTGCTCTATTAAGCAAATTCGCTTGGCACTTTATTGATCTTATTGTTGCTATCCAGCGGGCAATAATTGCATCATTAACGACAATTAGCGAGCGAGGGAGACACAAATCCGAACTGACAGGTCACCACACAGAATGGATATATCTTTTCAACGTTCGCTGGCCGACATCCTGCGGTCGCTATTGAAAATCGGCGTTAATTGTGCGCGAAAATAACAGATACCCGGCCAGATATGTTTTGGATTTATAGGTTGAGACAACCCAACGGATACGGATACACAGCGTTTGTTCGATTACGAAATATGAGACTGAGAAGTGTAACTCGAGCTGTCCTGTCAAAATCTGCAGGTGTTTGCCGTCACTTAAGGCTTTGAACTTGCCAGTTCACACATTCTGACGGGATATTTAAACCTTTCCCAGTTGTCAGCATGGGAAAGTGATGCGGTTTCAAATAACAACTTGCTCTTGTTGGAAAATACAGAATTAAATGCTTTGAGTTTTGTCCAAGCATCTCCCTCGTGAATTATTACAGTTTCCACAGAGTATAGTGTGTGAAAACGTTTCATAAAACGCAATTTGAACTTTACACAACACATGTTAACATATTGAACTCTGACTTTCGGTCTGAATTTATGCCGATCTCAAACGGAAGTGGAAACAAAAAGCATTTAAAGCCCCGATGCTCCCACTAGATAAACGCATGATAAACGACGACCGTTTCACAGTCGTCTTCCTCCGGCTTGATTTTTTTCTTTTTGTATCCGCAAAATGTATCTGAGAATGGAGTCGAGAGCACAAGGTCGCTGCGGCAGCTTGCCGACAGTCAAATGTTGGCCAAAAGTTTTCCTTTTCACAATTTGACATGTAACAGGAAGATGCTTCAAATTGAAATTTAACAATTGCCCGTGTGGGTTTTTGCGTGTGTTTCTGCCGACAATCTGACAGCCTCTTGAGTGGAATAATTCTCGGCTCGAGTGGCTGAAGGCCCTTCACAGATATTCGCCTGTGCGAAAAGCGAATCAGAAGCTTCTTACCATTTTATGGCCACGTGTGACGCAAGGAGAGACAGGGCTCTTATTTATGGTCTTCAAGCAGACAAACGGAGGAAGCCTTGCCAGCTACGTTGAAATGCATTTAAGAGTGCGAAATATGCTGGCAAATATAAAATATTTGTTTTTATTATAACTATCATAAATTTAATGATTTTTTCTATTAAAACTCCCATCATAAATTACTAAACTCGTGTAAACCTATTTATGCATGCTCTTGAACTCTTACTAGGCTTATCCTTACCCATATTTGTCATTAATTTTAAAAATATTTTGCCATTGTTTGCCTTTACATTTTTAAGCTCCTCCAGCTCTCGGTTTAACGAACTAAACTGTGCAACTTTTTAGGATTTGTTTTTACTTTTCATGTTTTGTTTATACTGCTGGAACTCTGCCATTAGTTAAAGCAAATATGCGAACGTTAAAAAATACAAACAACGGGCTACTGCTACTGCTAATTTTTCATACACACATATTTGCATAAATTAAAATGTAATTATAATAGTGCTTAAAAAAACGCAGGAAATGATTTATGCATGGGATGAGCCCAAAAGAATCGGGGGGGACAGCGCAAGCGAAATTGTCGCTTTCTATATGAAATGTGTATAAAAATGTCATTTTTTTCATCTTGTTTGCATTAATAATTGCTGCAAATAAAATAACGAGCTATTAAAAAAATGATGTATATGTGGATCGGCGAAACAGCATAAATTTTACAAGAGAGCTGCAAAAAGCGTTTGGCATTCGCTTTTTAATTTTCAATATTTAACTTTTAATTGTGGGCAATCAATTTTGAAAGAGCCCAGGCCCAGTCCCAGTCCCAGTCCCAGCAGTCCCAGTGCCAGGCCGGGCAGTAAAATATATCAAAAAATAGTTATTCATATACACACAGTTGTATATTTACATCTGTGAGCGTGTAAGTATGATTTTTCATATGCCGCGCCTCGGCATCATTTATCAAACCGAATATTTTCATCTGTCAAGCGCAAAAATTGTTATTGAACTGAACTCATTTTAGAAAGTGAGCTTGCGTCCAAGTTGGTCCGCACTTTGGGGAGTCATCGATTATGACTTTGAACATGTTGTCCATTTATTTACATACTTATATCCACATAGCCACAGATACATATATTCATGTCCATTGGCTACTGTGCAAAATCGACTATTCACCGAATTGAAATTTCAAGAACGCTCTCAAACTACCACACAAAAAATGCTCTTTAGGTTTTTTTTCCCTCCTCTCTGTGATTTGATTTGTTTATTTATATTTTAAACATATTTGTTTGCTTGACTTTTTTGCCCAATCATGGCCAATCCACGGAGTGGAGTATATATATTTTTTTCTGTCTGGTCATGGCCCCACGCACAGAACCAACAATTTTACTTTCATTTCTAATTATGATAATGTTTCGCAAGTGATCGGATCGAGATCTCTCAAAGACAGACCCTCGGTTTATTATGTTTATTTGTAGGATATTTACGGGAGAAAGTACAAGTACTTAGGTGAATTATTAGGTCTGAAATTATTTAAATTGCTTCAACCTCAAAATCCGCCAAGTGATGTCACGCGTTTGTTCTATGAGGTGTCTGAGATGTAGAACACTGAAAGCGATTCATTTAGCTGTTAGCCAAGCTCAGCCACCTCTTTATCTTTTTTTTTTCTCTCGTTTTTATGCGCAAAGTTCAAACTACTTAAGACAATTATTTCCGGCACTTTTTCTTTAGCCATAAAAACTGGCACAGAATTGCCGTGTTCCTGTTCTGGCAATTTGCTTGTCGCGCAAGCTGAACTCAACTGAACTGAACTGAATTTCACAGCAAATCGCTCCGTATAATTCCAATTATAAGCAATTACCTGGAGTGAACTTGAGACTCCCCGAGTCAAAGTTTGTGGGCCAAGCGACTTAATTTTTCTGTCTTATTTGTGTCCTACTAACCTGAAACGAAGAACAGAGAAATTGTTTAAACATTGCGGCGGAAAGTCAACTTTTTAGCACTGATATGCGAAAAATTGGTAAAGAAAAATTTCATTTCGTTTGGGTTTCGTTTAGGTTCGGTTCGGGGTGGCAAAGTTAGCAAAGCAAGAGAGAGAGAGAGAGAGGGTGAGTCACACCGGGCGTATGCGCGATTTGGGAGCAAGTATTGCCGCGATCCGGGTGAATGACACCCAAGTGGGCCAGCCGAGCGCAGTCAGCATTAAATGTTAATATATTAATGATTTGCAATCGCCACCGCGGCCAGACTTTTCTCGGCCCGCATCGTGGACATTGGCCAACTTAGGCGACAATTGGCCGCTTTTAATTGCCAACTCAAGTCGCCACCATTCCCATCCGGCTCGCAGCACCCTAATGTGGCTGCAGATCGGGCTCAGGCTCTGTCTCTGCACTGGGAAAAAAGCTTACCAGAGACTTTTTCATAATTCGCCTGTTGTTCACACATGAACACGTATTTATGTATATATATGTATGTATATATACAAAACTATAC
>JAEIIF010013359.1:0-11625 GCA_018874455.1 Drosophila trapezifrons | reverse complement strand
CTGCGTTGCAAATATCATGGCAAAATTATAATACCCTCTGCAAGGGTATAAAAATGCGGAACCGGAAGCGGATATCGCATTTGGGGCGCTGGCCCCGTGCGAAAAGTAACCGTTAGCAACCCCTTACCTTACGTAATAATATCAGCACCTCGGAAGGAAAAAAAAAAACCACACTGATTGCGATCTCCATACTGGGATCCTTGGAGTCAATCACAGAGCCCGCTGTAAGCCATAATTTTCCAAGTTGCATGCCACTTTTTGTATGAACTTGCGGAAATTTTTACATGCAAAAATCGAGAAATAGCTAAGGGCAAAGATTATATTGAGGAATTTGAAATCAGAGGTTTAACTTTACTGAAAAAAGCAATATAAAATGTCTTCCTGATTATGGGATACATCAAATTTGAGAATATGATTAATAATCCGTGTGGGATGAATGCACAATGGCTCATTAACGAACCTTGGGATTAGTTCTCTGACTTACAAGGTAAAAATAATATGTAAAAATATTTTTTTAGTTCAGTAAAAATACAAATTAAATAAATAAAATCATATCATATCCTTAAAGGCAGAAAATAAAGAAACTGATGCCAGAAATACAGAAACAGAAACCGTTTAAGGGTAATCCAGCTGATGTGTCTATGGGATGAATGCACTGTGGCGCATAAAGGAACCTTGGGCGTAGTTCTCCGACTTATGAGCTGATAATAATATATAAAAATATGTTTTTAATTCAGTTAAAATATAAATTAAATAAATAAAATCATATAATATCCTATAAATAATATACAATAAATATAAATAATATACAATAAAAAAGGAGTCAAAAATACAGAAATAGAAACCGTTTAAGGGTAACCCAGCTGCTGTTTCTCCACAGTTTCTTCAAGCCTTCAAATGTCTCTTTCTCTAGCCTTAAATTAAGGGGAATTTCAACCTCCTTCCTCTCCCCCTCTCTCCCAGAACTGAGACAGGGAGCAGTGACAACGGGAAATTGATGTACTAAGCCTGCTGGACAATCAAGCGGAGCATTAACAAAGTTGGCGCCCGGCGGACAAACAGAATGACAGATGGACAGTTGGATAAACAGATGGACCGTCAAATAGTTGGCTCTCTCCTGCATATATGTGAGCAGTACTGTGTATTCCCGGGGCAAGGACAATGGACTGGCAACCAGGTCAGCGAAAAAACAAAAAAAAAACCCAGAGAGAGGTAAAAGGACATGCAGGCAGCGCCAGCTGCCACACCCGAAATATTTTCGCACTGAAGCTGGCCAGCTTAAGTGGGAAATTCTGGTTAAACTTGCAAGTACTGGCTCTGGTTCTGGCCACGTTGTATTTTAATACTCGCTGAATCAACATGCCCGGGATGACGTGTTAATTTTGGCTTAATTTATGAAATAAGCCAGTATACCGACGGAAACGAATGTGCGGAATGTGGAATGTGTGGAGTTTGCTGAGGGAACTTTGCTCTAATTGCGTTATCTTCGTTCGCCCCTCGACACTCGACACTCGACTATTGAAAAGTTGGGAAGTGTTTGCATTCAGCTTCATCAGCTGATTGCCTCACAAGACGAACTTTTGGCCGGAATGCGAAATGGGTAAGGGCAGGGCCAAGTAGCTGGGAAACACCCTTAAAAAACAAAGATGTATAGATGCGTGTTTCATGGCGAATCTTTTCAAGATTTAAATGCGGTTAATTAGGGACAGCTTCTGTGTTTATTATTTGGTTAATTCCCTGTATAAGTTATAGTACAAGTTAATTACACAATTCATTCAGTTATTTCTACCAAAACAAAGTTAACCTAAAGTCAATCGAACTCGGAGAATGTTCTCCATTTTGATGTGAGAAATCTGTTCTGGTTAATAATGAAATGTAGGCAAGGTCTTAACCCTATTTAAATTGAATTTATCTGGTCTCTGATTGGCAAACCGAGTGATTAACCCAATTAGAAGGACTGTCACAGGACCTTGGACACCGAAATGCAGTGCCATACGAGTATGTGTGCTGTGGTGGTCAGTTGTGCAATCCTGCAATGTTGACAAACGTAATTAAGAAATTGTTAGGCCAGCCAAAGGAGCGGTGAGCGGGTTCATGGCTACGCAAATGTTTGCCTCCTGCAATGGATATCCAATGGACACGCCCCAGAGTCCAGGCAGTGTGTGTGCCCTTGGGGGGCAGGGCATAGGTTAACGTGGACAAACAATACACATATTTGTACTTTGGCATCCGATGAGATAAGCGCATTCATGGGGGATTCCAAGTCAAAAGGGGACTCAGAACATCTGAGTACTGCAATTAATTAACTAGAACTAGCTTTAAATGCTAATTAAAATAGTGCTAAGGCAAGGAGTGTGGAGAGAGGAAAATATAGGTTATAACTGTATCAGGAATGAGAGAGTCTTCTTTATGAGTTATTTTCTTCATGATTCGATCGTAGGCAGCTCTCTGGCGCTCTTTCTTGAGAGAGTGGGTTAGCTCCTCTCGCTCGCGGAAGAGCCACTGTTCTAATAGTGTGGCCAACTTATCGTTTATCTATTTGGCCTTTTTCTTAACTTATAATAAATAGGATTTCCAGCCAATTCATCTTCCGCTGTCAACAGAAATACCTTATCCCTTCTACAATTTAAAATAAAAATCAGTAATAACTTATCCCTTCTATAATTTAAATTAAAAATCATTCGGCTTAAAATCTTTCCATTCTTGTTGAATCACTCATCCCAAATTGAATTTCTGGGCATTATTATGCCCATTATTATTATTATTTTGGTTGTAATAAAGCCAGAGCCAAGGGTAAAGCCCCTGCCAAAAAATAAAAAAAAGAACCAAACGACAGTTAATAAAGCTTTTCCGCAATCTGGTCTTATGTTCGTTTGTGTGTGTACTTTTGCCCCCATTGTGGCTGCGAAATTCCTCTAGCTTAGTTACACCAACACCAGTTTCTTTTAGCCGTTGGCCCCGGGGGCCGCGGGGATTCCCCCATTGTTGTGAGCAATGGGATGCGATGCCCTTCGCTGGCGCTCATTTCTCAGTTGCGGGCGCGGTGCGCGGCGAATGTTATTGAGTTGAAAATGTGCAAGTAATGAAGCAATTGGCACGTGGACCTTCACCCGGCATCCCAGTGTCCCCTTCTATCTTCAGCGAGCCCCCTTCTATCTTCTGCTCCCCCCATTCTTCTGCACCCCCCTTTCTTCAGCACCTCCTATTCTCCTTCATTCATTTCAGCGTTGCGGGCCATTGTCTTTTGTTCTGCACTCGCGTGGTAATCAACTCGATTGCCACCACGCCCACATTGGCGCCCAGCCCGCTGTCCTCAATGCCCTTTGCTTTGACCCCCTTATTTTTATACCTCCCCGCTCTTACACTGAGCAAAAAATGTATAGTACATTTACTACAGAATTAATCTGTAGATATATGTTTGTATAGTTTGAAGATGCATTTTATTTAGAGGCTTCCTAGGAAGTTTTTTACACAAGAAAATATATTTCCTGGTTAAATTTACTTACTTTTAGTGTAATTTTACTGTTAGAGCTGGACAAATATAGATAATTATCGATTTTAAATCGATTTTGCATATAAAAGCATCGAAACCCGACATTCTATTGGTATCTTGGTTGTTTCTATTGAAACTGTGATGCTGCGATAATTTTACTGTGGTTTCTATCGATACTGCGATAATTTTACTGTAGTTTCTATCGATACTACGAACACTTTACTGTTCTGTAATTTCTATCGATACTGCAATAATTTTACTGTAATTTCTATCGATACTGCAATAATTTTACTGTAATTTCTTACTATAACCATTTTAAAATAGTAGTTCATAACAGAACCTTATAGCTGAAAGAAAGATTATCGATCAGCGATCATGGTGGAATTCCCACAGCGTTACCGCACCGATAACGATAAAAAAATACTTTCCGGCACTACAATAAATACCAAAAATTACTATTTCAGTTTTACGAAATACCATGAAAATACCAGTAAAAAAAACCCCGTGGATTTTAACGAACTTCGTTCTGTGCTCGGTCCTGGGTGTCCTTCGCTGAATGCGGGTGCTAGTGCGAGTGCAGTTGCCGTGGATCCTTCATCCTTGCTGATGGCGGTACAAAAGCGACTCAGGGGGACCTCCTCTCTCCTTCGCCACTGAGTGCCCTGCGCTCCTTTTGTTTGGGCCACTGCACGCCTCGTTATGCACAAACAAAGCGTTTTCGCTTCCATTTAGCAGCAAATTAGAGAAGCTGGCGCTTTGAGGTCCTGCCACGTCTGCAAAAAAATTAGAAAAAATATAAAAAGGAGGAGAAGGAAGCAGGGACAGGGGCAGAGCAGGTGGCTTTATGTCACACGCTTACTTTTGCAAGGAAGCGGCGCAAAAAAACGTTTAGAAAAGGAAGAAAAACGGGGTAAAACTGCAAAAAAGATTACATTACGAATTAATTAGCAGTGAATGAAAGCGCTCTGAGTGTGTGTGTGTTAGTGCTTTTGCAGGCAAAGCAAGGAAGAGAAAACAGGACACACACACGGGATATGGAGCATCCTCATTAACAGCAGCTGGCGCTGATATGAAGAGGCTTATTTTTAGGACGGGACATTCGCTCTTGGCCACAAAGTTTGACCTAAGCATATTAATGTGTCGGGCATTAACCCCCAAAATAGGGAGAGAGGGGACACTGAAAGAAATCTCTCTGAGCTGAGGGAATTTCCAAGTCATTTCTGTCACTATTTCCCATTGAAAAATATTTAAAATGTATCAGCATTAGGCTTATCCCATTATCCCCAGCCAGGTCTTAGCCAAATCGTTTGTGATAATCTTGGCGTTATCCTTACTGCTTCTCCTCGACATAATCGCTATTGACAAGCACGATAATGAGAACGATAATGATGATGAGTCGGGGATGGAGTCTCATCTGGGGCCAAGGCTGCTCCTGGCTCCTGACTCCTGGCTGCTGTTGCTGAAACATTATCGTTCACTTGGGCATCATTGATAACAAATGTTGGCCCATTAATCGGGGCATTTTGCCGTTGTTGTCGAGTTGCCTGATTAAGCCGCACACTCACACACACACACACCGCATGGGTCTAATGTGTGTTAAACTTTTTTATGCCTTCAGGCCTTGTTTAATAATTGAACAATAAAGAACGAACGGCATTAAGTAATTTGTGTCGGTTAAGTCATAAAACTCACACACTCGCATCCTGCCAGGCCTCACGCGTACGCACACCCCACACACACACACCACACACCCCACACACACCCCACACACACACCACACACACCCCACACACACTCACATAAATTGTTAATTCAGTGCTCAAGTTAAATGAGTCGTTGGCATGAAAATTTCAAGTTTATTGCAGCCGAAAAGCAGGCAAAAGTATCCGGTCTCCGGACCCAGGACTCAGGACTCTGTCCAATAAATTTTGCCTTGCGTGCCTGAGCATTGACTCCCTCCGACTTCGACTTGGAATCTTCGGGCCTGCTCCTGCTCCTGCAAATAAAACAGGATCTGCCAGGATGAGGCCCCGGTCCCGGCCATTGATTCATGTTAATTAAATGTGACAAAAGTTGAGGCAACTTTTCCCGGACTTGGGCCTTGTCCCTCGCTGCACATTTTCATTTCGGCCATGTTGCGGTCCTGCTCCTTGCAACGCCTCTCTGCCAAAAGCCCCCTTATCCTGCCTTATCCTGCCTTATCCTGCATAATATGCGACAATTTCGATTGCGATCATCATCTGGCCAAAAAGTGTTGCGAAAGTTTGTGCGCTTTTAATTAGAAATCGAAGCGAATCCGCAAGCTGGCCAAGTTTTATCTAGGCCATGATATTGCTTACACTGCGAGAAAGTAAATAAAATAAAATAGATAGAATCAAGAAGATACCTCTTTCCCTTTTATTTACTGCCTCTTTTTTTCCCTCTGTGTGGGCGTGGTTGCATCCCCGCCGGGATGTGTGTGTGTGTGTGTCTGGGCTCGACCTCTGCCTCCTTCGACGGCCAAAAGTTTATGCAAGGACCTGCCATCGCTTTTCCAGGTGGATTATCTGCGTTTTTTTTCGGCTTCTGCCAACTTAAATCTCTCGCAATCAACTTTCCATCGGAAACTTTAGGCTATCGATGGACTTGAAGTCGCCCACGGCACTAACTTGGCCAGGAGCTAAGGCAAGCCCAGTGTAATCCTAATATTACCTTTAAGCCAAGCTTGAAATTTGATTTTATTTATGAAAGGGATTTTTTCTTGTTTAGTTTAATAGTTGGAACTAAGCTAAACTTAATTAAGAGAGTATTAATTCTATAGATAAACCAAGGAATACAAGGTTGAAGGAAGGTAATATATATCGAATAATACCAATAGCAAAGGCAATTAATTTATTTTTAATTAAACGCTTCCCCAGCGCTGATGCTTGACAGGACTCGGAGCTCCTCCTGGCTGCCAGCACATTTTATAAATTGCAGAGAGAGAGATGCCAAGTCAGGGGAACCAGGAGTAGATAAAGCTTGGGATCCCCACACAGATCCCGGTCCGTTTGCACAATGACAATCTGCTGTTGCTCCTGCCGAGTGGGGGGGCGGGGAGAAATGCTAAAAAATGCAAGGATAATGCTGTGAGAAGCTCACCCGGGCTACAACTCCTTGGGAAACTCCTTGGCTGTCGGGGATTTCTTTCTCGCTAATCAATTTGCATAGCAGAGCCGGAGTAGCAGCTCCTGCCCATCATCTCCCAGGGAAGCACGGACAGTGCGAACAGCCTCCCTTCCACCGTTCCTGACCGTTCCTGTCCGTTCTTGTCCGTTTCTGTCCCTTCCTGTCCGTTAAGCGTTGTCCGTTGTCCGCTGCGCTGTTTCAATTTCAATTAGAAACTTTAACTGCTTCAGCCGCGGCGGGCTTCCCCAGCGAATTCCCTTCAGCTTAGTTTAGTTCACTGCAGTCAAGTTGCAGTGCACTGCAAAAAATCTTGCTTAATTGTTTAATTAAGGAAAAAACTATAATTAAAGTTTATTAAAGGATCAAATTAAATATTTAATATTTTGTTCCATATTCTAGGCTATTTCTTTTGTTGATATTTTATTTTTCTCTTACCTCAACTGGGTTTATTTTATTTTTAATACACTTTCAAAAATAATTGTGCAGGAATTAGCGTAAGCTGAAATTGGGTTTCCTTTTGATTTGCTGCTTTTCTTTTCCTTTTGGAATAACAGTTGCGGCACCTGTCAACGCATTTCCCCGGAATTTCCCTTCATTTCCTTGGCTCTCCTTTTTTATTTGTATTTTTTTTTTCGCTGAGAAATTTAATTTCTTTTCAGCTGCCATTCGGAACGTCTTTGGGTTCGGGGGAAAATCTCTTAAGCTGGTTGTGAAAATACAAGCGCTGGAAAATTCGCACACACACACACACACAGAGAGTGCTCTTAGCGCATCCGTGTGTGTGTGTGCTGGCTGGGGCTTGCCGCCGGGGTGCAAGAGTTGACTTAAGTGCGCATAATTCACATTGGCTCGAAAGTAGCGCAAGGATTAGGCGATGCACAACAAATTACGATGTTATCCTTGAGGGGGGGCACACACACCCGAAACACACACACACAACCACACACACATGCCCCGGGCCCATTAACCCCCTTTGTGTGGCAAGTAACTTGCCTCATCTTCAGGCTTTTATTCCGCTCTGTTTTGTTCGCACAGTTTTTGAGATTTAAATCAAATTAAAATGTTTTCGGATATTCATTTGTATTTAGAAAATATTTTAATTAAAGAATATGTTTAATTTTAGTATGTTAATCCTTGAAAATCTCATTACCTTGAACGATATTTGATAAAGATTGTTCTATATCCTTTTCCTTCTGTTACCACCTTTAAAGGGCTTTAACCTTTCGTTTCGACAGCTTTTGATATATTTTTCTTGCCACCACAGTGCATCACTTTTCATCCTGGCATCCCCTTATCGAGATGTCCTCATTGCTGGCTGCATCTTCGCCATTTGTCCTCCAGCTCCTTGATTGACTGGCCAGATTGCAATTTCTCGCCATATCTCAACCCCGCTTAGACCCTGTAATCCCCGTAATCCCTGTATCATCTCCCAGCTGAATGACTGACTGACTGACTGACTGACTGACTGACTGACTGACTGACTGACTGACTGACTGATGGATTGACAAACTGACTTGCAGTGCAGGTTGTCTTCAATTTTAATAAATTTCCCGTGCATGTAAGCAAGCGCGACAGTTGACAGCTGCAGCGGCAGCGGCATCAGCTTCGTTTTCCTCCATTTTCCCTTTGCACAAAATGGTGGGCGATCCTTTTCCTTTTCCTCCCACCACCAGTGTCCTTGCCCATTGTTGTTGCCAAGATGTGGAGCAGGAAAGGCTTTGTTGCCGCTGTTTTTGGCACAGTCTGTTACAATTACATGTCCCACTGTCTGCTGTTTTCGTGGGGCGGCTTACAAGCGGGGCTACAATGGGCCACAAGGGGTCCTGCCCCCGCCAAGGACATTGCAGTGGCAATGTGACATCGCGATATATTTTATACAACGGCGACGGGTCACGCTCTCGTTTCATTTATTTCTGTGCATATTCCTCATGCACACAGCGTCGAGCGTTATTTATACCAAAGTTACCCCCACCCTTCCCCTTCTAAACCACCTGTCAGGGGGGTGCAGCAGGTTGCAGGTTGCAGGGGGTGGTGCTGCACAATTGCCACTTGACGTGCATCGAGGATGCTCGAGCCACCGGCGCCCCATCGACAAATTGAGCAGCTAAAGCAGGAGCAGCTACTCCAGCACGAGCTGCAGCTATTCAATGTCCTTGCCATCCATTTTCCATTCCAATTGCACTGTGAGAAAGCCTTAAAATATATACATAAAGCTTAAAACAAGAATTAACTCATTAAGGCAGATTAATAGTAGCCAAAGTATGATATTTTATAGTCTAAACAGCTCATTTTATATTGCGCATCTTAGTTTGAACATATATTAAACTATCGATAAGCGCCCTATCGCTTATTAAAATATATACACAAAGCTTAAAACAAGAATTAACTCATTTAAGCTGATTAATTTTAGTCAAAGAATGATATTTTATAGTGTAAACAGCTCATTTTATATTGCGCATCTTAGTTTGAACATATATAAAACTATCGATAAGCGCCCTATCGCATATTAACCGATAGACTTAAGCTAGATTTTGAAGATTAGGGATACGGTCTCTTTAACGATCAGCACGTGTAAAGATCGAGAAAAAACGAAGTCATTAGAAATAAAATCAATGCCATGTTATTATATGAAAATAAAATAATATAATACAAGTAAACCCTGAGAAACCTGCTTAAATTCTCCCCTCATTTCTCGCTGTGCAACTCCTGCCCCTAGTCCTTAGCTGCTCCTGCTCTTTCCTCCGTCTCCAACTTACTTTTGATTGCCAATCGAGAAGGGTCGGAATACTCGGGACACCTTTTTGTGCGGCGCCCCCTTGGCTGTCATCGCTCATACGCACTGTGGGCAGAACAGAAATTATTGCCATAAGAATACATAATGCCCCCCGAGTCGCTTCATTAGCATAATGGCCAACCTTATGGAGTGTAAATCATCAGGAACATAAGCTCCCCGCCCCGGAGCAGGTGAGGCGGCCGAAAAAGTAGGAGATATGAAATTCAAAAATCACATTGCTAATTCATAAATAAGCCGCTTGACTTTGCACCGATGTCGGGCCATATGCCGCCAGGTAGGCAGAGGGGCAGAGAGACAGGGAGACAGGGAGACAGGTGGGGAATAATAAATAAAAGTGAGCAGTGCTCTCGTCGCATAAAATATGCCGAATATCTCAAAAGGATTGCTAATGCCACATTAGAGGCATGCCGTCGGAAGTGGCTTCGCCGCTCCTTGCTCCTTTCTCCTTGCGCGTATTTGATTTTTAAACGCCGCCCCCTTTTTTCTGTGGCTGCCACATTAGCATACATCTGCATATGGCTGCCTGGGCTATATGCAAATGGATATAGGTATATATAGTATGTATTCGAGAACAAGATACTTATGATTCACGCACGAATCGTGCGACGAAGATTGCGTGTGGCTGGCTGCCACCTGAACCTGGCCGCAGGCGCTGATTGTGTTGACACCCCGGGCCAAGTCAAAGGACTCGGAGCCACTCTCCCTTTATTATAATCGCTCGAGTACCTGGTAAAAAGCCAATAAAGGAAAGGAAAATGAAAATATTTCCCTTATTCTGAGCCCCGAACAAGAGGGGCAATGTTAACGCTATCAAAGGGCCTGAATCGGCTCGCATTATGCATTCACAATTTGTTTTCGGAGATCCAAAGAGGGCTGGGAAGTATGCAAATAAAACAGTTTTAACTGATAGCTCACAGCTAGAGCCTGTGTATACTTGGCCTGTGGCATTACAAGGGTCCCATGAATAATGTAAGATATTTTAATAGAATTTTCTTGCAATAAAAATAAATTTTATTTAATATTTCTTTCCGGGTGGAAACAAATTCTGTGAGATTTCTTTCTTAAGTACAAAGTACTTACATTTTCCCAGTCATTAGGAGGTGGAAACCGTGCACTTTTCGCAGCGGAAAAAATGCATTGTCTCCGCCTTTGTTTATCGATATACACTTATAGCAGCCCTCTGTTATTTACATTTATACACCGTGTTTAAGAAAGCTGTTAAGACACTGTTAACGTAGAATAGAATAAAAGAACAGGAGGACAGTCTTGCGAGTGATCCCGAACTGATGCGTGTTTTACTCTGTTACATATTTAATATTCCTTCCAGGAGGAAGATTACAGCGAGAGTTAACCCCTTTTCGCCACTGTGTCTTAAGTACAAAGTACTCACATTTTCCCAGTCATTAGGAGGTGCAAGCCGTGCACTTTTCGCAGCGGAAAAAATGCATTGTCTCCGCCACACACTGTTGGTGTCCATAAAAAATGCAAATACAAGAATTATGCAAGCACAAAGAAAAGTCTTTTGCAGCGCTTTGTGATTTCACTTATTCTTTTGTTTAATTTGCACTCCTCCTCCGCTGCAGGATGTCTTCATCATAATTACAAACAAAGCATAACTAGAGCAAGGGGAAGCGAGATGGAGGAAGGCAGACAAACAACATCAGCAACATCAGCGAAGAGGCCGAAGCTGAAGCTGAAACTGAAGCTGAAGCCCTGTTTTGTTGGCACAGCAACTTGCTGCCGAGTGCCAAAAAAGCACAAAAACAGTCAAAATAAAGTAGGAAAAAAATTAAATAAAAAAAGAGTGAAAAAAGGAAAGGAAAAGGGCAGCGAAATAAAATGAAAAAGTCAACAAACGGCGGCAACCGAACAGCTGCTACTGCAATATGGCTGACGATGTTGCTGCTGCCACAGAAATAGTTGCTGTTGCAACATCTAATATGTTCTCCGGTGCTCTGAGGTTTTTCCTTTATTTATTTCCCCCACAAGGCTTTAGTTTTTATTGACACACTAAAGTTTTTCTTCGGAAGTTCTGCTTCTTGTGATAAATGATAGAAATTTCGTAGGAAACCTCAGATTTTTCTGATTCTCAATCATTGTAATAACATTCAGATCAATATTCGTTGGCTAAAGTATATATTAGTTGAAGCCAGAGCGATTTTATAAAGAAATATTGCTTAATAAATTATTT
>JAEIIF010013321.1:0-14158 GCA_018874455.1 Drosophila trapezifrons | reverse complement strand
CCTCTAATGAAAACTCTAATTAATGAAGTTTTTAATACAGTATCATAACACCATAAACCAATAAACTCATAAAATTACTACCTAAATCATGAATTACTCACTTTTGGAAACAATCGAATCGGACGATGCCCCGCTCGTTGATCAGGCAGGAGTGTATGTCGATCACCTTGAGGTGACCCCTGCCCTCGGAGCGGATGAACTTGTTGAATCGCAGGATCTTGTCGCACATCCCCTTGTCGTGGCAATAGTTGGCCAGCGGTGCTAGGTTGGTCAAGATCGGGGTAAACCGCCGGCTGTGCATCTCCTTGATGAGCAGCCGAAAGTCGTGCTCGATCTGGACGAGCGGCCTGCCCCGCATTATATCCACCGATCCGATGTTCACAATAATCTGGGTGCCCTCGGGCAGGTAGACCTTCCTCAGCCGACTCCGGGCACCGTTGATCGTCTGGCCGGAGACACAAAGTCCCGACTGTAGGATCCGCTCGTAACGCCTGAATCGGCACTTGAGCTCCATCCGGGCGAGATATAGGAGCAGGTCATCGCCCAATAGCGGAAAGTCCAGGAGGTAGGCATCGTAGTCCGAGCTGATGGTCAGCATGGAATCGTTATGCGTTCCCGTGGACATTGTCGTTGGTGTGGGCGTCCTCTCGTGGCGCCGCTTCAAAGTATTAAACTCGCTGGCCGGTCGCCTAAAGATGTCCAATTGGGGGTTGAGGATCTGGTTGAGGTTGTGGCTGTGGTTCTTGCAGGGTGGCTCCGGATTAGCCAACTGGATTGGCTCCGAAGGATCGTTATAAATCTGGGTGGGCACTGGCATTTGCGGTGGATTTACGTTGGACTGCTGGTAGAAATTGTTGCTGCAGGTTTGGAAAATTATAAATGAAATAAAAAAAAATTAATTAGCTAGAAATCTATAAATATATTAATTATTTAGTTAACCGATTAAATAAATAATTTTGTTTCTTTAAATTCAAGTTAGAAACTGATATCAATTTCTTTAGCACTCACAGATGTTTCCAATTGTCCTGGTAGCACCAGTTCGACTCCGCTGCCGCCTTGGCCATATGCGGCAGCGGTGTCGATCTGGTGTTGATCGCCTTGCCTTGATCATCCGCCGGCTTCTCCGTGGTGACCTTCTCCCCAACATTGAGGTTGTTGTCCAGCGAAGACAGAGCACGCCGCTTGTATCCACAGCGCCAGAAACGCGGTGGCGCCCGCGGAGCACCCATCACTTGTTTGTCCTCGATGGACGGTGCTCCGCTGCTGTAGACGCTGCGCTGTTTCTGGTGGAGGACCATGTCCAGCAGATGGCTGTTCTCCTTGTTGGGCTTCAGGTTGAAGATCCGCTTGCCGGACTGACTGCACTCGGCGGTCACATACGGAATGGTCAGCAGGAAGTCGGTCACGTTCTCGTGCAGCGGAAAGTGGTTGCCCGTCTGTTTGCGATATTCATCTGGAATTAAGGTTAGGAGATTGTACTTAATTTAAGAGATATTCTTGGGAAAAAGTTCGCATATATAATGCATTTATTTTTAAGGAAATTATAGTAATAATTTTTCAAATTCAATAAAGCTTTAAGAAACCTACGGTAATAATGAGAAAACCACATGTAGATAATTATATAACATTCGCAGACTTTATATGGAGGTCATAATAGGTCGGGAAGACTTTTTAAACCCCAAAAAAGTCTTTAAAAAATATATAAAGAACTTGATCGAATCATTTATAATCTTTTCAGCTATGTTTCCCCATTTTCTCGACAGGTTCAAGTACAATAAGTAAGGGAATAAAAGGGCAGCTTACATAAGGAAAGATTCCATTTAATCTGGAAACCTTCATTCCGCCATATAGTATGTACATATAAAGATAATAAAATACACTCACTCTTGATGCTCGATATCGTGATTCCATTCTGGGCATGGGTCAGCAATATGGCGCGCACCTCGGCATCGATATCGGGATACTCCTCGCGCACGGCTATATAGTTGCTTTCGATTATAGTCATAGTGCGGCTGCTGCAGTAGCTCTGGCTTTTCCTAGTCTTGTAGCTGATGTTGCTGTGGCTACTATAATTAGTGGTGGTGATCTCCTCCTCCTTGGTGGAGATCAGCGTGGATGAGAAAAGTCTCGCTACGATTTGCAATTGCTCTTGGTTTCTTTGCCCGGTGACAACGTCATCGGCCAACGGCACTTTCCACAACTCCGGCTCTGGTACTCCTCCGCCGCTGTCGCTTTTCCTTCCCGCCTTGAAGATCCTGTGAAATTGGCGTACAAATTTCGACTTTTCCGGAAAACCCCCAGAATAGTCGGCCTTCACAAAGATCTTGTAGAAACGGCTGTGGGAACTCTTGCGAAATGAGGCGGGCTGCTGGAGTTTTTTGCACAATTTGTGCCAACACGTGGCCACGTGTTTTCTCAACTCCCTCAAGGTGTCGGCTTTGGTACTCGGATTACTGTTCGACTCGCTGGGGAATTCACTTCTGACTGCGGCCATCGCACAAACGAAAGTGATCTGAGTTATTCCTCCTCCATTCGGTATTCTTTCTTCTTTCCGAACCCCGCTCTCCCTTTCATTCAGCCTCTTCGGGGTTTTAGGAGAGCTCCAGGGGTATAAGTCGGCGAATAAACGGGAGCAAAGGGACTAACGGTTACTTCTTATCGCGTTTATGACTTCGAACTCTTTCCAGGCTTACAGCTTTCGAAGTTCCATCAGGGTGGTTCGTTGTTAATGATAACATATTATACCTCTAAGAACTAATATTATACCCTCTAAGAACTGTTTATTAATTATATAAATTAAATACTCTTGGTATATTATTATTTATAGTATTTAGCATTAAGTGACAAAATCCTCAAAGTATTGAAAAAATAAAACATAATTAAGTTTGATATTTATCCCAGAATAAGAATACATTATTTTTAATATATTTAAGAATTCTTTAACGTATTTAACAGAGTTTTATGTTATAGTTTGTTATGATTTCTTTTAATTAATTTTTATGTCTTGAATAATACCTTAACTTCCTTGGTCACTTTAAAATAAAATCCCCACCCTTGCTAGATTTATTATAACATATTACCATATGTTTTTTTCTTACAATCAAACCCCAATCGACATTAATGATGTGCTTATGATTTTTCTAACCATTACAGCTCCAATTTAAAGCAGGTTACAAAGCCAATGAAAACAATTAAATCGAATTACCACCTGCAGAACCATTTGACGACGATTACTCGAGTCGTTAGCACTCCGCATACAGCTGGACATTCATTTTTATGGCCTTTCTCTCGGTCCAGATTAGAAAACAGCACGCCAGTGCTCGGCCTGCATTGCCTTGATAAGTAATTACGAAATTACGAAATAATAAAAATTCCACAATAACTCAAACGGTTCCGACCGGAGAGAGAGCCACCACGTGCGGTGGGTCTTGATAATCTGCTAATCTGCCAATCGGCAAATGGAGCTACTGACTGACTGCTGGCCTGGCCAGGCCCAAAACAATTCCCTAAGACAATTACCAGCCAAGTGCACCTGGATCTTTGGTGGGGGTAATGTAATGGAAGCAGTTCGTCTGAGGATTGATGGATGACGACTCAGGGCCCTTCTTTCAGCTCGGGTTGGATTTTTGCCCCGCCCCGGAAGAGCTTCAGACTATCGAATAGAAGCTTGACGTCTTCTGATTTGGCCAAGGCTTACACAGTCAAGCTCAGGGATAAGTAAATAGTACACAGGGAATAAAAAGGGAACAAAATTAAGTACAGCAGTTTAACCTTCAGAAGTTTGACTGTATCTTTTTCCCCTCTAATCCACCCTTACTACTCTTAATTGCAGAGGAAGCTGCGGAGACGTGACGAGCCATACTAAATGGAAGCATTGGGCAAGAACATGTGGCACCATTGATAACAACACTCCGCTCCCCCGTTTTCTATTTGCTGAATGTGCGTAATCCTCCCAATAAGCTCTGCTGTGGAGTGAATCACCCGGATTTCAGTGCCATTCAACTTTTCCTTTTGGGTTGCTGTTGCAAATATTTTGAATTCACTCGCATCACAGGCCAATTGTCCCTTAATAATAGTCATTTGCATTCAAGCCTTTCATAACACTCACACAAATCAACTCTTGTTCTGTCGACACCCACCTTAGAACTACAGTGGACACTGCCTGTGATGTTAAAAAAAAAGAATATTGAAATAACTTAAAATATCTTACTCTGTTCTTAGCAAAAATGGCCAAAAAAATATTATATTCATATATTACAAAAAATATGTTTTTACAATGCAAATTACACAGCTGTTTTAGGGGCCAATTTCAATTCCTTCATCAGTACCCATTGCTCACCAATGTCAACACTCAGCTTGGTTATTACCAGGTTGAAGCTAGTTTCCTGTTAAGATCTTATACCGAACTCTCAAAAACAAATGACAATCTCTCTGGTTCAAAATTAAAGTGCATTTAAATTTATTAAGGAAACTTAACAAAGTTTTCAAAAGATTAAAAATATTGGCATGCCCCGCGGAAATCAACCACCGCCCTCGGATAATATATGAGCTGTAATTCCTCAACTCCCCACATATCCTTTTCGTATTGCGATGATTGAAGACCTTTTGTTATTCTTTTTTGCAATAACACATTTCCCCATTTGGATTGACAGCCTCAGTGGCGGAGTGGCGAGGGTGGATTTTGCAAAGAGCAATTTACCGCCAAGAATTATGAGCGACACTATATTCATTGGGTTCGACTGCATTGCTGCATAAATTATGGAAGCCGAACGAACAACTTGTTGATATTCTCTCTGCCAGTTGCCAGTTCGGTTTGCTCCGAGGTTACTGCGCAGAGGGCGGCAAAATGTTGGGGGGATAGGCTCAAATTATCGGTATCAATTTATGCAAAAAGCATTTAGCGATTGGCTCACTTGGGGGCGGGTTACACCTGTTAATCTGCTGACAGGCGGAGGAAAATGCCAGGAATGCTGACCTGGAATTCGCAGACGGTGGACCGGCCTGAACCTGAAAATCTGATCATTCGTTCCTCCATCACTAATTCCCCTTAATTATCCTTATCCGTTTCCATGGGCTGGCCAAACATCTGTTATTATTGTTCTCCTGCTGCTACTGCTGCTGCTGGAGAACTCACAATCATCGATTGGCCTGCAAAAGGGCCTTAATCAGAGCGCCGCAATTCAAACACACGTAATTAGAGCTCTTCGGACAATGAGTGTGTAAGTGCAGTGAGAGAAATATTATTGTAAAATTAAGTAGCATACGAAAATAAACAAAATGATTGCTAAGAAAATAAACCAACTTAAGAGGTTTGACTAATATTGAACTTGTAATGGCTTTTTCCGTGTGTTACATTCATATATTAACATTTTTTCATGGTATCATTGGCTTAAACTAAATATCAATGATTTTCACTTCCATTAGCCATAAAATATTAGCTTAAAGCTCAATAATAAGGTTGCTTGGATATAAGCACTTCAATTCGATTGAATAAAGGCAAAAACATATTTAATTAATTTTCTTTTAATTTTAAATACCTTTTTTTTTGTGCAAAAAAATCCTCAAATCTTTTATCAGTGCTTCCCGCGTGTTTCCTTTTGTGATGACCGGTTACAAGTTGGCCAACAGACTGTAAACGGCAAGGCACTCAGAGTTAAACGGCTAAGCATGTGGCTGAGTGTGTGGTCAGTGGCAATTAATCAAGGCTAGGTGTCGTACACCGTAAGACTGCTTCCGATTCCGGTTTTCGGACTCCGAGCTCCAGCTCCTGCTCCTCATTATGCCCACACGATATGGTAATTCCTCATGTCGTCGTTTTGACCGAAGGCTGTCACGTCGGAGTTCCTGTTTATTTTGATGAGTGATAAATACAAATCGAAATGAAAGTATCCTTTATCTAAAAATTAATTTAATTTAAATCTAGTTAGATTTAAAAAAATAAATACATTTTGTAATTTAACGGTAAAAGGAAGAAATAAATAAATATGGTTAAAGTTAACGTCTAGCTCAAGTTACGTGATTGCCTTACCGTATTTAAGCAAAGTAAGAAAAACACAAAGGCAATTGTTACGGCAAAGTCAAACCAAGCCACTCAGAGAGAGACCCCGAGAGAAAACGCAAAGAGAGAGCGCCATGTAAACACAATTACTTTTTGTTTGATTTTGTTTTGCACTCAATGCCTCAGGTCACATACAAACTCACAAATATGGTCACTCAGTGCAGCTGCAATGTAAAACTGCATTAGCATGCAAACGCAATTACAATTTACTCTCCCTCGCTCTTTGACACTCTCCCGCTCTTGGACCGGTTTTTATTTACTCTCTTTCTCAACCGAACTCAAACCAAGGGAGTCTCTATACTCGTAAATATTATACCCTGCACTGACTTACGTGTCTGATAATGATAATGGATATACTACAGGCAAGTAAAATTTACATTTATTAAATAATATAATGGCTTCATTTCAATTAGTAAGCAACTAAACTACTTGATAAATTTATATAAAATTTTTTGTAGTAGCTCCAAAATTTGGAGTCCAAATATAGATTAAATATTCCGTATATTTAGAAAATATTAATCAAAAACGCATTTAAAGCAATTTAGCTACTATTCAATACCATAAAGCAAAATGAATTTTATATTATAATATAATCTTACCCAAATTAGTGTAAGTCTTACACAAATACATTATACCCCTTAAATATACGATTACTGGGTATGATGTTTACTCACGTTGAGAGAGGCAAAGCCGGCTTGTTATTAAGTCTCTCTTTGAGTCAATTTAAAAATTATAGTAAATATGTTTTAATTTATTTAAATCTTAAAGGTTTTTAAAATTCAAAGTTCTACTAAGTAATTTCTAAGAAACTTCCCCCATTCCCTTATATAAAATACAACTTGGCATGGGAGTTTGAATGGAGTCAGCCAATGAGTGATTCCCAAATGAGAGACCCAAAGAGAGCGTTTGAGTGGCTCGAAAATCTATAAAAGCAAGACGCAGCGCGCGGCTCTCTTTAAATTTTTTTTTCAACCGAACGCGCCACATCGAACTCCCTCGAGTTTCTTGTGCAAAATATACGAATACTACGTAGTGCCGGTAAAAATAATTATAGTATGAATAAATAACGTATATTTGATTCGGAAATATATAATATTTAAATATATATTTCGACGAACCTCGTGCGAGAGCGGCGAAGCGGTGAAAAACGAACAAACGAATACAAATGGCGCGCGTTTTTTCGTTGTTTACTTGATTGAAAATCAAGAAAAAAATCGAATTTTTTAAACGAAAACCAACCAAGTTTTTATTAACATAAATGAGTGGTATTTTTACGAATATTAATACTGAATATGTAATGCAATATATAAAAAATATCTAAAAACCATATAAATCTAATCAATACAGTTACATTAAAAATAAATAACACCTATGTATATCATATGCGAAAACAAAACAAATATAGTGTAACATCCACTTGAAATACTTAAAAATAAAGTGCAATTGGAAAACAACAACCAACATCCACATCACCATTACATTTAAAGTGCAAACAAAAGGCAAACCTATTAAAAATCCGCCAAATCTAATGCAAAAATGGCCGAGAGGCAAGTGCTTTGTTGTTTGTGCAAGCGGCGAGTGCAATAAATACAGTAATAAACCAGAGTAAACAACGGTATACAACGGCCACGATGACGCGCGCGGAAGAGGAAGAGGTGCGCTCCCTCCTGTGCCGCCACCAGGAGCGCATAATGCTGGACCTGGGCAGCACCGATCTTCTAGCGGTTCTCGTGAAGAACTCGGTGCTCAGCCAGTCGGAGGAGGATCTGCTGCTGAAGCCCTACGGTGCCGTCACGCCCACGCCCTCTGCCGCCGCCTCTGCCGGCGTGGCGGGCGTCGAGCCGCCCGGCAGCGCTCCCTCGCTTACCAAACGCAAGCTCAGCGCCGTTGCCAGCAGCGGGAGCACAGCCAGCGGGGGCAGCGGCGGGAGCGGGGGCAGTGGATCCTCACGCTGCGCCAGCGTCAACGGCGATGCCAACTGCGACAGCCGCTCCCTCACGCCATCCGGCGGAGGCAGCGGGGGCGGATGCTCCGGATTCAACGACGCCGAGATCCTGCGGCTCCAGTGCGCCAATCTCATAGAGATCATCGCCAAGAGCGGCTTCGAGAAGTTCAAGCAGTTCTGCTACGCCATCGAGTGCGAGTGTCCGCAGTTGATCGAGGATCTAATTAACGATCGTCTCAAGAGCGGTAAGTACTCGTACCTGTACCCGAACCTGTACCTCTTTCCTTTTGTACACAGTGCAAAAATATCAAAGAAGTCGATTATCAAATTGGTAAATTATTGGCCTTGCAAAAGTTTCTATCTTAAATAGTTTATTTGGATCCATAAACCTTTCTTAAAAATCTCCTTTATCCACTTTAAAATTTTAAATTCTTCAAGATCTCATATATTTCTCATTCATATCAAAATTTTATTAAGTGAGATGATCTAACTTTTGGTATTATTATGTGTTTTTGTTTTTGCCCGTGTACAACCGACTAAAAAACACGAAAACACCCTCTCTTAACCGGTTCCTTGTGATCTACCTGATCCCCCAATGCGTTGGCAGCTTTAGTAGCCCATATCTCAGCTGTAAATTATTCACGTAATTGTTCGCGATCGGTTCTCAAGTTTCTCATCTCTGCTAATTGGTCGCTAGTACAGTAAGCAGTCGCTAATTAGTGTTTTTACCGTAAAAATATGGCTGTAATAACAATTTGTATCGGGACTGAGCTGTGGGGTATGAAATTCACACTTGAAAATTGTATTGGATGACTGGAATTTTACTATAATAACATAATATTTGCAAGTAATCCATCCAAATAGGAAAATATCTTTAATTAGGGATGAATAGAACAATGGCATTTCTCCGTAAATCCTAAAAATATATTTGGAAAGCTTTATTAACCTTAGTTTTCTAATTCGATCGATCACTGTTCAATACTTCTTGTGGTTTCTTTTTGTCGCCGTTTACTTTTTTGCCCATAGCGATGTGGGTGTTGGTTTAGAAGGTGTGCGAGTGGGCGGATCGTCGGCCATTTACAGTGGCGCGTTAATAATAATTGGCATTTTTCGAGATTATTGTGCAGATTATGGAAGCCTAGTATTTATGCAAATTTCGTTTTATGAGGTGGTGGCGGCAGGTGACATTTGAAAGATATGACACTTGAAACGTACTTAAAGACCATGTTCCATGAAAACTCTTATCTAGAGCACGTCCCTTTGGGGGTTAGAAACCCAAATAAACGAACAAAAAGTACTGAGTCAACAAGCGGAAGATGAGCAAGCAAAAGAATGTCTTGAATGCTTTCTTCTGGCTGATAAGAAAACTCTTGATTGCGGTTCGTAAAAATGTGGAGTTTTGATGTGAGAGAAAATAAATGGGAATTCCATAAAAAGAACTGATAAACTTTTCTTATTAGTTGGTGGTTAGATTGTGGTTTTCGAGAGGCTGAAGCAGATCTTAAGCATTCCACACGATTAATTCTAAGAATCTAACTTATAGATTAAAGAAACCTATTTTTTCAATTCGTGAAACGTTTTTCACATTCCATTTAATGAATCACCCAAAAGGTAAATCTATCCATTATTTATCTAGCGATAGAAGATTGTCTCCCCGCTTGTGAAAAATGATTTTTAGCTGAAGCTGTCGGTCCATTAAACTGCTCCCACATTCCAATTAAGCTTTTTTTTTGCCAAATGAAATTCTTTAAGATTATATTTTGAACATCATTGGTATATCCACTCCCATTTCTCTTGACTCCCCGTAGCAACTTCCTCCAAGCGATCCGTCAAAAGTTCGCACAGATGTTGCCACATCCGCGCGCTGAATCATTGACCCACAACTTCAGCAGTTGTAGCCAAGCCCATCCAGCACTCTACAACAACAGTAATTCAACAACAACGAACACGAACAACAAGAACAACTCAACAACACCAACAACATGTTCAGTGTCGGCATGTAAATTTTGCTGCCCAGACTTGTAAATTACCCCAAACGCAAGACCGAAGACAGGAAGACACAGAGAGAAGAGGGGGACCTGGGGAACGAGAACCGAAAATTGAGATTACATGCTGAAAGCAGCTAAAATAACAAAAACAACAAAAAAGAACCCTTGTTGTTCTCTGATTTGGCTTGTTTTATTCCGCTCTAATGAAAAAGTTGTCGGCCGGAGGGAGTAGAAAACAAAATAATCATACATTAAGATACAAGATCCACACATCCACATCCAAAAAAGCAATGAACTAAGACAGAAACTAAAAAGGTAACCAAAAAAAGAAGGTGGCCTAAGAAAGTAAAATTTGTTTGTGTGGGGAGCGCCACAGACACAAATTAAATGCTCTTTATAGGGAATTCGATAAGGGGATAGGTAGAATTGTGTTAAATCAAGAGCTTAGGCCCTAAAGAGTGGTTTTATTCGTTAGGAAAAATCGGAAGCAAGAACAAAACCATAAAATAATTTATTATAACGTTTTGATAGAATTTTGATCTATTATTGTAAATTATATTGTTGCATTTACAATTTATAGATATAAAGATACAGATATAGAATATTAATGAACAATCTCTTGGATCACACTTATATTTTTAGAGAGCTTGTCCATGTAGCCATAAAGTCTCAGTACTTAATTATCTAAAAGAGTTTTCAAAAATAAAATCAAAAGACCCACATTTTAGAGAAACGTGATCACAAAGAACTCCCAAAATACAATATTTTTATGGAGATTTTGATGTACAGTGTGAGATATGGGAAGCTGAACTAAATAATACAAAAAGTAAATAGTAGATACGGATTACATATGAGATTTTGCTACCACTCAGGGTTTCTTTGACTGTTCCAGGACGTTTCCGATGAATCACAAGTCTGGTTTCTTTTTGTAGGGCATCGAAAAGTGCCAGCAACAAGAACCACTAACACAAAAACAAGAACTCTTACAAAAAAAATAAAAACAACATAACAATAACATAGCCATGGCAAAACGTATTGTACACATAAAGCCCTCGATCACGTTTTACGATTCCGGCCACGATTACAGTCAGAAGAAAGAGATGGCGCGATGGGCGAAGAGAGGGAGCGAGACCGCATTACGCGTGGTCCATGTTCATGTTCTTGTCATGTGTGTGTGTGTGTGCGTGCGTCTTTTAGTAACTCCATTTGTCCAACTGCCCCCGCAGGCGATTTTCCTATCCTCTTTCTCCTGCCTTCTGCTTCTCCACCGTTTTCCTGCCTCCCTCTTTTTACCGTCTATGCGAGTCGTAGACCAATCCATTCATCATCATCATGATCAGGTTGGGGAACATCATAATCCGATTCGTCGTCGTTTCGCTTTTACTCCTTTACGACTCTCGCAGCCCCATCTCCATCTCTCTCTGTGTGTTTGCTAATTTCTTGTACGTGCTGTTCTGGTCTGGCTTTGCTCTGGCTTTGCCTACTCCTCCTTCCCATCTCCTCTGCTTTGCCGTCGTCTTCGTCAGGTTCTCTTTACCTTTGCCGCGTTGACTCAGGTAGGTAGGATTATATACAAACACCAGAGGAAGAGCTAGTAGTACTCTTTCTTTTTACAATTCTTCAATATTACAAATTAAACCTTTAAAAAGTTATTTAGATTCTTAGCAAAAGATACAGATAATTATAAAAATAAATGAATACGGAAGCTTACATATTTTTAATATACGGAAAATCCACGAAGATTTCTGCGACCTAAGGACTAATGATCAATTGAAAATATTAAATAAATTATTGTATCTATTAACACATTAAGATAATGTAGTGCAAAAAAGATCTTAATACACGATTTTCAGTGCTAGCATTATTTTCAAAATTATTTTATGTGCCACTGATATCTTGAGCATAATGGTAAAGGCTAGGTAGGTAGAGTCAGTACCCTTCTCCACGTGAATTACAATTATTTACAGCGCACAATGTTTGCTCCTCTCTTCGGATCTTTGCCTCTCTCTTCCCACTTATGCGGCGCTCCCTTTTGGTAGTGTCTTTTTGCATTTGATAATTTATGCAGCATAATCTGGACGATGACGTTTATCGCTTGCCATTCCCATTTGTCCCCTCCTTTCGGTCTCTTTTCTTCTCCTCAAGCTCCACCTCGCCCTCCCTCCCCATTTCCCGCCTTCTATCCCTTATTCTCGTTCCCCTATTTCCTTTCTGGGCTGCGTTATCGCGTTCTGCTTCATCTTTTGTGTCTGTTTGCACTGCCCCTGAGAATCGTTTCCTTTTATGTTGTATTTGTTGATTTCTTTGATTTCGCTTTTTCCTCTTTTTGGTTTTTCTCCCTCGTCTGATGATAATGATGTTCACCTTTAGTTTCGTTCCATTTCGTTCGTTTCAACTGCGCATGCGCATCCTGTTTTCGTTTGCAACCGATCGTCTTTGTTTTCTACTTTTGTCCCACTTCTTCAGCAGCTTGTTCTCTCTCTCTCTCTCTCTTTTCGCGGGTGAAGTAGGTCTTGAGGTTTGTTGTTGTTTGTTGCCTCTTTGCGTTTTGATTTTCCAACCTCTCTTCCGTTCCACTTAGCGGTACAGGATCTGAAGACTCGTCACTATTAGATTTTAAAATTTATGTCCAGAAGAGGGAAAGAAAAACAGCGAAATGGGTCGTCTACCCTATTTGCTTTCATACCCGGTTATTGTACATTACTGGGGTCTATTATTTTCGTATCAATGAATGTAATATAATTAATGTTTATCTCTGAGCCCAATATACAATCTTCGGTTAAAAACTATTGAAAAACCCACATACCCTTTTTAAGTGGTCTCTTAGTAAAAGGGATTAAAGTACAGGGAAGATTATTTCAAATTAATTTAATTTATTTTCTAAATAGGCTCTATTTAAATTATTTTTTTACAAATCTTTTTATTTAATTTAATTTAACAAGCTCTGATGGAAACAAACTATCTGCACAGGGTATGCAAATACTCCATAAACCTTATTTTGGTTTCAAAGACAGCTGGCTTCAGAGCTTCACTTAACGCTTTTTCATTCCGCCTTATCTTAACTCATCAGTTGCAACAAAGTTGTAGTTGTTTTTCGATCGTTGTTGGCTTGTGCCTCGTAAAGTCCCAAGCAAATGTGTTAATTTTTTAAATGGAAGTAATCAACTAAAGTTCGTTGCTCAACAACTAGTTTTGTTTCTTATTTCGAAATATGTAGATCTGGTTTGGCTCTAGATCTAAAACAAACTAGATCTTCTGGGTGGCCTTTTTAAGATGCTCTAGAATGCTCGCTCCCTCACAACTGATTGCAAGTCCCGTGATTACAATTTAATTTCCATTCGGTGAGCCCTATTAAATCATTATTCATTTCGGTAGCTGATCGCAAGGTAATACATCTATGGCTCATGGTATATGGGGGTTTCCTCCGCGCTCTTCTCGGATCTCGTGAGTCTGGGACAGTCTGCTAAGCCGCTTACCCACACAACTGTCACGCAATCAGCCAGCCAGCGATACACCGATCCCGGCAGGTAACTTGTTTGTCTCTCTTTTACCCATTCTCGCCGCTTCCACGCTCGTTCTGATTACAAGAAGAACAACAACAAAATGGGTAGAAAAGCTATGACTCATTGGGCCCCGTAAAGCCATTCTCCAAAAACGGGCACCGCTCCATCGGTTCCAGACTGCTGGCGTCTGCTGCAACCTGGAAGTGGCAGTTGTTGCAGCTGGAAGCCGCCTTAACTGTTTCTCTGCTGGCTCACTTCGTCTCCGCTCCCACTGGAACGGGGTACAGTGATCTCACAGAACAAGGAACTTAAATATTTAAATTGTACATTATGTGTACATCTTTTTTAAAATTTCGTTAAAATTGAAATAGGGTTATTAAAAAAATATTTACATTTATTTAAAGGGACAAAGTGCCTCTGCAAATATAGTAAAAAAAAATTTGTAATTGAAAAATTTAGTGCTCTTACTCGAGCCCTCACTGTACCCCAGTTGGTTGAGAAAAGGTGAACAGGAGAGCCCGTTGTGTTTAGTGCATTTTGATCTGCTGCAACAACAAAGTTGAATGCAGAATCATCTTCGTTCTCTGGAGATTTTCTTCCCATCTTTTTATACCCTGGCAGGGTATTATAATTTTGTCCAGAGTTTGCAACGCAGTGAAGGAAG
>JAEIIF010013316.1:0-10413 GCA_018874455.1 Drosophila trapezifrons | reverse complement strand
TCGACATTTTTCCTTGTGTTGTTTACCTTTTAAGTCAGTGTGACCGTAGTCGCACTTCGACAAAAATCCGATCCAAAAAACACATATAGTTGTCTCTTTTTTAAGGTTCTAATGAAGCCTCTAATTAATACAAACTTGTGCCCTGTGTCATGACACCTACTTTCGATAGGCAACAGCTATCGATATATAAGAATATAACAGTTTCTAACAGAGACTGAGAGTCTTCGACTTTTCTGGAGATACTGATCAGATATTTGTAATTCAGAGAGCTGGAAACTTCTCGTAAAAATTTAAATATTAAAAAATAATATATTTCTCGTTTAGTTTACTTTATTTGAATTTTTAAAAAGTCGTTTTCCTTAACCCTTGTGGGCCGGCTTAACCCCAGCCAGGTTCCTTTCATCTTCAGTTGCCGCCTTGACGCTGGCGATTCCGGTTGCGATTTCCATTGTTGTTGTTGTTGAGGCGGCGGCGTCGCTGCTGCTGCTGGCGGCGCCTCTGGTTGTTGTTGTTGTTGCCGCCGTTGACGCGTCGCCTGTTGTTGTTGTTGTTGTTGACGCGACGACGCCGCTGCTGCTGCTGCTGGCCGCGTCGCAGGTTGTTGTTGCCGTTGCGATTGCGACGTCGCACATTGTTGTTGCCGTTGCCGTTGCGTCGCCGCTGCTGCAACTGCTGCTGCTGCCGGCGACGGCGTCGCTGCTGCTGCTGCAACTGTTGCTGCTGCTGGGGACGACGGCGACGCCGGCGATTGTTGGACTGCTGGCGAGGATGATTCTGCTGCGGCTGGGAGCCCTCCTCCTCCTCCTGCTGCGGCGCCATCTGGGACTGTTGCTCCGCGGACTGTGGCTGCTGCTCCGCCTGATTGCCCTCGGTGGTCTCCTCCGCCGGAGCTGGAGCTGGAGCCGCCGGCGCCGCCGCCGACTGGTCCTCCTTGAGCTGCTTGATCTCGCCGACGCGGACATTGGTCACCTGGTCGCAGGGCACATCGCTGTAGATGACGACGTTGCCGTAGTTGCAGACGATCTGGTCCGCCTGGCGCTGCTTCTCCTCCACCGCCTGGCGACCCTCGATGGCGCCAATGGAGCCGCGCCTGTCCTCGATCTCATAGATGCTGCCGGTCTTGGTGATGAAGCCGGTGACCTGGAGGGGCTTGGAACCAGCCGCCTCCTTGGGCTTGGCCATTTTCATCTCCGCCTTCATGTCGGGCATCTGCAGATTAATTTATTCATATTTTTAACAACTCAATTAGTATTTTATTTATTTATTTAATTCCTATTTGAATATTACCTTCTTTTGCTTGGTTGGCGGCGCATTCACTATCATGGGCTTCTCCTCCAGATGCGGAGCCACCGTGGAGCTCGTCATGGGAGCCACCGTTTGACCTTTCGACACGTTAAGTAATTGAACAAGAAAAAAAAAAGAAATAAAGAAAAACACACACATTTCCATTAATATCAACGTGGAAAACTGGAGGGGTGGCAAAAAAATTTACCGCTCACCAGCGAGAGGTCGCTGGAAAGGGCCGTGGCCCAGACCAGGACCAGGATCATCCCGAATCCCTTGCCGCAAATCATGACGAAGTTCTAAGCACGTCGCTCCTCGATCGACTGAATCGATTTTCGGCCGATATTCCCAACTTATATTAACTTTCTGGCCGCCGTTCCCTTAACGGCATTTCACCAAGAAATTCTTCTTTTTTTTATTTATAGTTTTTTTTATTTTAGTTTTTTGCATAATTAAGTCCGCGGGTTCAAAGCGTGTCAGCTGAAGAATGGCCAAGGGGCGACCCATTTTACAAGAGAGTACACAGGGAAAAATCAGGAGAAGGCAGGAACAAAAGATATCAAAAAATAGTCCCTCCCCAAGAAGAGTTTCTAAAAGAAATATAAATATTTGCAGTCAGACAAGGCTTGCATCTGGAAATCTCTTTTAATAATATTTAAATATTAACTTAGTTATATTTTTGCTATTGAGTTTGATTTCCCCCAGTGTAGTCGTGCCCCTGCTCCCCTCTCCACCAAGCAGAGTTCAATGGCTCAAACTAATTAGCATTCATATTTCTTCTTCGGTTTTCGCCGCTGTCTTAAGATTCTCGTCTTTCTGCGCTTGATTTTCTCATATGTGCCTCGATTATGCAAATTGCTTTCTTGGCCCGGCCAGCTCGCAGTTTCGCATTGACCTTAAGCCAACTGAAAGCCAAAATGGCTAAAATATGTACAACAAATCGGAGATGTGCTAACTCAAAGATCCACACTAGGCCAATTAAATATTAATTTGATTTTCTACAGCGCAAACGCTCGTGCTCATAGCAATATTTTTCCACCTTGTAAAAATAGCTGTAACTCCAAAAACTTGTCGTGGCCAAAACCAGTTTTCTATGGTTATTTATTTATTATTTTTCCAATTTTTGTATTCCATTTGTGGCTGAGCATTGCGGAAGAATAAGTCAGTAATAAATCAGTAATAAATGTATATTAATTTCTGACAAAACAACAATTAAAAGCAAAAATTACCTACTCTTTTAAATAGTAATAAAAAGTTAATAAAGGCTTTCACCTACTTAACCTACATATTAAATTGATTTTTATTATTGACGTTTTTGGTGCTAAAGTATAAGTAAATCCCAGATCGATAATCATTAAATCAAACTCATTCAAATGGTATTATTTGCACTTTCCAATGCCTATATAAGCCTAAATAAGTAACAAGCCAAATATAAAAGAAAGAAAATAAAAAGAAATCTGAAAAAATTTATAGATTTGTCTTGGGATTTTTAAGTATTGATTAACATATTAAGATTACTTTTAAGATACCTATTCAGTCCATTAAAATCCTTGACCAAGGTGACAAGCCAGTATATTTGATTTAAATTTTTCTAAATGGAAATAATAGTTTTTAAAAATAACAACTCAACTTAACAAATATAATCTTGCTTACTTTAAATATTAAACAAGAACTATATAAAAACAAAAGAACTGTAATCGAACTGTTTAAAATCATAACTTTTTATTTCCTTTACTTTCTATTTAAAAAAAAAAAAATAAAAAAGATAAAATAATAATATTTAAAATTGAGTTATCTGCTCAGTTCTTCTGCTTTTGGTTATAGTTTCGCAGGGCCTCGGCCAGCTCGGATAGGGCCGACTTCTGGGCCTTCTCCTCCTTCTTCTCCTGCTGCTTCCTCAGTTGCTTGCAGAGCTTCTTTAGCTGCTTGCGTTCCTTCTTCGCAGATTTCTTTTCGCCGCTGTCGTCTTCTTCTGAGGAAGACGAGCCGCCGCGCTTCTTGCGGCGGCTCAGCTCCGCGCATTGTTGGAGAAGCTTGGCGGCCTCGTCATCGGGCTTCGGGGTGGTGGTGGTAGTGGTACTTGGAGTGGTACTGGGCGTGGTACTGGGAGTGGTACTGGGCGTGGTACTGGGTGTCGTAGAGCTCGCAGTTGTAGACTCTTCCTTGGGCTTCTCACTCGTAGAATCCTCCTTGGACTTCTCACTCGCAGAATCCTCCTTGGGCTTCTCAGTGGTCGTGGTGGTGGTCGTGGTACTGGTGCTTGTGGTGGATGACGACTTCTCCTCTGGCTTCGGGGTGGTAGTGGTGGTAGTGCTGGTACTGCTCGAGCTGCTGGCGTCCTCCTGGGGCCTGGCCAGAGTCAAAGAGCAGCTGGCCACCAAGAGAAGGCCCATTATCAACGGGGCAGCACGCATTTTGGTCTGATTGGACTTCACTCGACTCGCCAACTAAATGGAGATCATCGCCGGACATTTGCTTATATAGAGAAGGCACTTAGCGGGTCTGAAGACCCCACCTCCACCCTCGGTCGGCCACGACTGGTTTTTGGTCTGGCCGCTAGAAAAACGTCTATAAATTGTCATTAAACATTGAAATATCATGAACACTTTTTTTGTAGTTTTCGGGGATTTTTCTTGATGCCCTACAGTGGAAGTTATAGGGTCCATGGGATTGGTGGAAAGTAAAAAAATAAAAAAACAGACAATAAAAGCTGGAAATATTATATTACTTTCTTGTAAATAATTTTAAAGCTTTAACACAAAATAGAAAATAAATATTTGTAGGGCTATATATTTCTTAAATATTATTTACTCTTTTTCCTTAACCAAATATAATTTTACCCATATTAATGTTAAATATTCTTTTATGGCCACAAATGCCGCACCTTCCAGGGATATTTTCGTACAAAAGAATAAGTAAATACCAAAAAAAAATGCCAATGTATCAAATGGTTTTTTTTTTCCTCTCTGCAACAGCTTTTTGTGTTGTTTGCGATGGTCATTAGCGGGTTCTGAGAATTGTCTGATTCCATAAACAAATTATTCGCGCCCTATCTATCAGTTACGCACAAAATACATGAGCTTGCGATACCCTAAAGGTTTTTTCTTTCCTTTAATAATTATACAAGTGTATTGTCAAATTTGTATTAAGAAAATAAATTACAAAAACTAGCTTAAGCTATTTTTGTTTAGAACATGGAAAATTTGTTTAAGCTTTACAGTCATTAATTAAATATGAACTCAACTCAAACAAGTTTATTTTTGTCTTAAATCTTGTTTTGTGGAAATAAATCTTCAGAAAATAAGTTGAAAGGGATAGAAATATGTAAATATAAATACTTAAATGTGTATTTATTTCTATGAGGAAATATTATCCAAGTGCTTAATATTAATACAATTTCTTGGCTTATTTAGACTTTATTTCCTTCCTTAAAGTAGAGCTCTCTTCTTATTTTACAGATTTAGAAAGAAGAGAAATGAACAATTATTTTTGGAGGTTATCTTTTTAAAAGCCCCTTTTATTTTCCTTTAATTCTATTTAGTAAAATTACAGAAAAACACCAGCTATGACTCAGTTAATATTTATAATTTTAGAGTATAGTTGAAGGCGATCTTAGCTTTTGAATTCTCCGCAATTTCCCTTTGTTTATCAGAAAGTATTTTTTATTTTTATTTCTTGTATCGCTGCACGCTTTTGCAGCGCTCGCTCATAATGCCGCTAATTGTTTATCAATTACACTTGTTAATTGTTTAATTCGACTGCAAAGTGACGGAATTGAGGAATATCATACAAATTGCGACATTTATCCGCACACCTGATGCCCCTTACTTTTTTGCCTGCCTCCGTTTTGTTGTTGTCTGTTTGCAATTTGTACAAGTAATTGAATATAAAAAGCGCGCAACAAAAAAGCAAGTAATTAAAAAACGACGCACCGCGAAAAAAGCAGGCCGAAGTGAAGGAGCAACGCACCGAGGGGGTGGCCAAGGGAGAAGGACAAGGGGGGGAAGGGCGGAAGGATGGCATTCGGATGGTTTTCCGGGCGGGGATTTTTCAGGTCGCACAAGAACCACCGCGTAATCCATATGCAGCAATTTAAATGCAACAGAGAGAATATGTTAATTGCGTGTGAAACCGCTGCGCCGAGTCTCATCGCCACTTGCGATATTTGCTTTTATTTATTACTATTATAATTATAATTTATTTGCACGCTTGTTTGTTTTATTCAGCTCCTTATGGCCACGGCCGGCTGTTGCTATTTTTTTGTCTCTACATATTTGTTTTTAATTAGTATCTTCGTAGGGATACATTGGATAAAGTCCCTACTTTAAGATAGAGACATTAAATCATTTTTTGCCCTGCCTGTCTGTCATTTATGCCCACTTTGATGCCCAATTATTTCCCCGATGTCTCACATATTATATTATCCTTTAAATTCGCTGCTGGGGCTCATTAGGGAGCGAAGCTGGATCGGATTCCCGTAACCGAAATTCCCGGAACCCCCAACCTCCGCTCAACAAAATTACCTTGTCAAACTTTCGTCAGCCAGCCCTGGATATCATTCTCTGGGCGGCAGCCTTCTCGGATATCTTCCAACTTGTTGAGGCTCCATTCCGGGTCTTCATTCCGGGAAGTTCGGCTCAGGAACCCGGGGACTCTCCGCCCAACTATTTGCAGATGGCCAAGAATTACCATCATAAGCAGCGCCGTAATGAGCAGAAGAAGTTCAAGTCGAGTCTGAGTTGCAAAAGTGTGTCTGCCAAGTGGATTTCCATCTTTATCTCTCCAGCTAAAACAAAGCCAGGCCATCCCTCTCCTCCCTGAATGGAAAAAATTCACCTATTTTACCTTTGGCTCAATGCAAATTTTGTGCTGACAAGTGCATTTTCCTAAGGAATGTTACGCCATTTTGCGGCAACCCATTACGTATACGCATATTGCGCATACGACCCGCTGGACCGCTCCTGGGCGCTGCAAAACGCTGAATGAACCGATGCCTCGCTGCCCCGAAAACTAAGTTGGGTCATGGACTAAAAGCCGAGTCCTTAGGGCGATCTAAAGCCTGATCTAAATTTTAGAACGTCGCCACGAAGACGAAAACGAACGGAAAACGAAGATGTTCCGGGGGCAGGCGCAGGCGCTGGCGGCGAACGTGGACAGAGGCAGCGACGTCGGCAGCGCAGGACTTAACAGTGCCTTAACAGGGTGGGAACAGATTTTCCTTTCTGCCTTTCTGCCTTTCTGCGGCGCAAATACAATTTATTTGCAAAGTCCTCAGGTTTTTCGGCGTTGCAAAGTAACTTTTTTGCACTATTTTTTACCCCCTGACTTGCTTTTGCTTTTGTTTTTCTTTTTTTTGCGGCATGTTTAAGGGCTTAGATCTGGTACAAATTGTTCCAGTCTGCGGATTTTTCCATATTTCTATGAGAATTCATATTTTTTAAGCCTTAAAGAACCTTTTTAACCTTAGAAAATTAATTTATTGCTTACCTTATCAAAGGCAAGACATTTTTTCTTGCCATAAAAAAACCAGAGGCACTTGAAATGTTTATTTACATCATATTATTTATCTGTAGAAGTGCCAAATAAATTCTACAAATTAGCATTTTAATGTTGGCTTTAATTTTGAAGCAATATATTTTAAATAATATTGTATTTGAATTATTAAAAAATATTTTTGATGCACATTTATACATTTATTTATTTTGACTCCCTTTTCCTGGCTTGAAAAATATATTTTAAGTAAATATCAAGCAAAAAACGAACTACTTGGAATGGCCTAGTGCATTCCCTGTAAATCCTGGCAACCATCCCCCTGCATCCACCCAGAGAAATGCCAAATGCATTTCAATTGCTTCCAATCCTCGTTGCACTTCATTAAACTCAATGTCGAAATTCGACAGGCCATGGAAAGGGTGTTGGGTCTGGTGTTGTTCAGGTGGGCAGGTGCAGGTGTGAGGGGGGCGGGGAGTGCTGCCACGTGACCTTCACACACACCCACATGGACGCACGTGGTGGGGCGAGGGTGTAGGTCATCACGTAGTCCTGAAATAAAGGCACCAGAAAAATATATATGAACATGGTGAGTAAAAGAATTGACAGCCCCAACGGGGGAGTACACTACGGCCAGCCAGACATTTATTCTTGTTATTTTAAAATGGAACTTAAGGTACAGGCTTTGTTATAAATATTTTTATAAAGCAAATAATATTTAAGTAATAGAAAATAAACTTATTAAATTAAGAGGAGGCACCAAAATATTATAATTATTTATAAATGCTTGTTAAAAAATTGAGGTTTCCGGATTTATTAATATTTTATGCATTTATTTAGAAAGAAAACTCCATGAAGTCAGGAGAATATTTCACCATTCGCTGGAATTTTTATTCTAAAAATGCGATGCTGTTTCGGCTTCCATTCCGGCCAGGAGAGGCTCCACATTTGTCCATTCTAATCAGCGCCATCCCCGAAATAATCAGATTAGATAATGTAATTTCGCCCGGCACTCTTTTTCACACGTTTCTCCTCATTTCTCTGGGACATTCGCTCGTCCTTCTCGGTGGGCATTCGCAGTGTCCGTTGGTATGTCACTTAGAAGGCGATTGGCAGGAGGAGACAGCCTCGCCAGAGTATCCTGACGACTCTCCAGCCCCATCCGCCTCACCTGACCGAGCCAGAAGCATTTTCCGAGCCAGCGCCTGCCCTAATGTGCTGTTGGTTTTCCGGGGGAAGCTCACCCTGGCACCTGGCACTTCCTCCTTGTCCCCTTTTTTTTGCTGCATACTCTTAGGCATTTGACAAAACCCGGATACACCGAGGCCTCCGCCTTCGCCCTCACCGAAGCCCCCGCCCTGATGAGCCGCAGTCCCAGCCACTTAAGTGAAGGCAAAGAGATGGAAATCCTGCAGAAAATGGGGGGAGCTTAGCCTGGAAAGTAATCGAATGCTATAATTTCCATTAAACTGATTTCCCACGAGCGAATGCAATTCAAGCCGGCAAATGTTGCAATGTTGATGACCGTCTCGATATTGGGGACACCCGCCGGGGGCGGGGAGGCCAAGACCGATGCCAAAGATCGAGTAAAAGCCGCCAGTTAATGGCCATACATGCATAAAAACCTACAGCAAACGGAGACCCAGAGAGGACACAGCTCAAACAGCAGGAAAAAATGGTGGAAAATTCATGAGAAGGCTTGAGGTGGAAGTGTCGGAGGCAGGAGACACGAGCCAAGCCAAGCCGGAGGCTGAAAAGTGGCTGCATTCGGCCCATCCATCTGCTCCTTTCCTCGCAGGACCTGCGGCCAAGCGTCACGGAATGAAATATAAATTGAATTAACTTGCAAAGTTCCAGTTCTGTCGTTGGGACTTTTGCGGCCAGAACTAGTACATATTGAATAATAACACCATAATAATGCCTTGGCTGTAAGGGTATAAGTACTTCGATTCTTGTCCCGATCTATTGTTGGTTCGTCTACCTTTTTCTGAGTTATCGGACGCTCTTAACTTGACCGTAAACATTCCAATAAATAAATGCGTATCGGGCTTTGTTTTATTTTTGTTGTTCCTGAAAAGCTGATGCCGCAATCGGAGGCATCGCCATAAAGTACAGAAATCGTATGTGTTACATGTATTTATTTGTCTTTCAGTTGCAATTGAAAACAAACATTTACAACGGATACCTTTCAGTTTCATGTCGCACATTTTTGCACTGAGAGAATATAACAAGGCATAAATTATCTATTATATTATTATAATGATAAGTCAAGCCGACTAAGCCTCAAACCTCAAGAGCACTCGAGTACTCGGCGTGGGCATCTCTGTTTTAAGTGAACAGTGTCGAACCTTTACAATTTAAGTACATTTTAAGGATGCTTTTAATCTCTTTAATTAATTTGTCCTCTTCTTTTTTTATATAGCCCACAAATATATTTTATAATAACGATTTCCATTTGCGATAATTGAGGGTTGATTTTAATTATATTTCTTTATATTATTATAATTCTTTCAAGTGTCTATTTTACAAAAACCAAGCCACAACATCTTTGCTTACAATTGACCAAGAAAAATGCTTTTATTTTAATTTTTTAAACAGAATATTCATGACAAACTATTTTATTCCGAAAGACTTATAATTTATAAATAAAATGGCCGAACAATAAAGAAATTTTGCAATCTAAAGTTATTTTTCGATAACAAACCATAAAACGTAAAAAATATATAACTAACATAGGCCACAGCCTTCTTCAGAACGTAAAAGGCTTAATATCTCTTCGGGTGACAGAAGCCCTGGTTCGAGGTACTTGGTATAAAAGATTTCTCGTTTCTTGATTATTAATTTCAGCCTCTCGAGGTTTTTGGAATGTTTTTCCATCTTCTCCCTAAGGGTCGAGATTCTCCGGACGATCTCCTCATTCCTCTTGGAATGCTGATCGGGGATGGAGCCACTCACGTCGATCTTCACCTTCGTGTCCTTAGCTTTGGGCATGTCCTTGGGATGGTTATCGATCAGTTCGGTCTTCTCCTCGATGCTAAGAGAATTGCGCGTGTCCTGGAACTGCTCGGAGATTACTATGACTTCCTGATTGATAGCCGGGTTTACCGCGTCGATCTTCTCCATTAGCTGATTTTGCATTTCCTGGATCGGCTTACAGCTTTCCGTGCCCGAAGCGGAGGCCATGTCCATGAGAGAGTTTAATATCTCACGGATCTCCGGCTTATGGTCTATGCATATCTTAAACATCGAGCCGGTGTCAATACGGCGTCCTATCATCTTGGGGGTTACGGGTGTCCTTGCAGGAGTCACCGCCACCAATCGCGTCTTCCTTGTTGGGTTAGCACGCCGTGAGGTGCTGACCATGCCGACGCCAGGGCCGAATCCCATAGGGGTACCCCCTCGGACCGCGCTGGCATCGTAGTCCCGGCCCTCGCCGACATTGGCATCGAATAGCTTTCTAAAATATTGCAAGAACTCAAAATTGTCCTGGAAACGACCTTTGATCAGCTTTTCAACCGGAATACCCTGGGTCACCGCCATCTTATGGAAGCCCGCCTGCAATATCTTGAAGTTCTGTACGAACTCGTGCTCGCGATTCGTCACATATTTGACGCGATGCAATGCCACTGAGTTTGGGAA
>JAEIIF010013222.1:0-15308 GCA_018874455.1 Drosophila trapezifrons | reverse complement strand
GTAAGTGCGAGCAAGACAACTATACGCACTTTCAATGAGAGATTAATACATTAATGTACAAAGATTGAAAGTGCGTATAGTCGTCTTGCTCGCACTTACATAAAATCCTATGCCAAGCCTCTAATGAAAACTCTAATTAAGGAAGTTTTAAGTACAGTATCATAACACCATAAGCAGATATTTTTAAGACCTTTTCAACCGTTTCTATAATACTTCCCTCGTCTAACAGACATTACCAACTCGATCTTTGCACTTTTTAGCTACATTTTTCGCCTCAATTGTGTTGTGTGTCTTGGGGTTGGGTCAGCAGCCTCAACCATAAACCCATTCAACTCGATATTTCAATTAGAAAGTCAATCTCTCAAAAAGAAAAAGCCAAGTAAGTGTGCCCCTGCTCTGCCCCTTCACCAATGCCATTCCCTTTCACATCTCCAAAAGGGAATGCGAATTAAGGAACTGGGAATGTGAAATGAAAATTCCGGGCATAACTCCACGAACCACCGGGTGGGGGAGGAAGCTTCCTCTCTTTGCTCACTTTCCCCTCAACATCTCGCCTCACGTCTGACCTTGCTTTATAGCCTGGATTCACCCAGCGACTGCTCCAACTGCTGTTCCACTTCTGCAATGGGAACACGACGCTCGAAACGCACACGAAACCGAGAACTACTTACTGGTAGCTCTCGCCTTCTGTCTGTTTAAGCTTTTGTTTGTGGTTCACCGCACTATATCGTAAACACATGATATACGTATGTAGTACATATCGACATATCGGGGCGAGGAGCGATAAGGGGCGAGAGACCGCAAAGTAATCAGGGAACTATGTTCGCGGCACTTGTGGCAGGCATGCAAGGCAGGGCGCAACACAACGCCAAAAGCTGACTGATAGCGCACTCGCAGGAAATGCGGTTTTTGTGGAAGACAAATGGCTGGTTGGTGCGAGGTCAAGGACTTTGGTGAGGGTACTGCCCTGATATGATGATCTTAAAATCAAACTATTGCCATAAATATCAAATTAGAGCCTTGAGATCTATTTAATATCAAAAACATGTATTAAAAAAGATAATACATTATGAGAGAGCCTAAAAGAAAGAAAGATACGAGAGTAATATCCAAATAATCGAAATATCCTATATAAGGACAGATCCTAAACTGTTGCTGTAATACTTGAAGACAAAAAAACATAATACATTATGAGAGAGCCTAAAAGACAGAAAGATATGAGAGTAATATCCAGATAATCGAAATATCCTATATAAGGACTGATCCTAAACTGTTGCTGTAATACTGACAGACAAAAAAGATTAATAATTATAAAAGAAATACTATAAAACTCGGAGTATACATAAAAAATGTGAATATTCAGTAAATATTTGTTCCTCTCTCTCTCTCACAAAGATAATAAATAAATGCAAAAAGCTGGGGGAAAAAACGCACACAGACACACGCGCAGATTCCAACGAAACGACAAAAACACGTATACGCCACCGCCACCGTCGTGTTTGTAATTAATCTCCACAGAAAAACCCTTGTAGAATCACAACAAGCGTTAGAAAGAATCGTGCCTAGAGATCTCTCTATCTAACCCATTGGTTTCTCCCCCCCGGAACTCCGAGAAATCTGAATGGAATTGGGTGGCCAACAAGTGCAGCGACCAGTTAATAAGCTCTCTGCCGAGATCTAGCGCGGAATGGAATGCTATAACCTTGGAGCGAACCGAACTGGACTGGACTGGCACAACTGGTTAACTGGTTAACTAACTGCTTGGCTGCCTTTTTTGCGTTTCTGGCCCCAAACGAAAGGAAAATTGGCTCGCCGTTATATCCAAGCATCAGCCAGACAAAGAGATCTGTGCGGAAGCCCGAGACTTTCAAAATATTTCATTATTGGGAACATAATTGCCACTTTTGGCTGCAGCAAGCAATCGGGCTTTGGATTTTGTAATACCTTATTGGGTCAGAGGCGGAGGCAGATAATGTCGTTAGGGGGTAGCCTAGAAAAGTCAATGCTATATTATTTTATTGTTATTTTAGATATGTAAGTATTTAAACGATCGAAATGATAAAAATATCCATATTTGTTATCGGATCTTTAAAAGCCTCAAATATCTGAATGTCAGCTACCCCCTTTCAACACGCCTCTGGTATCGAACGGAGTGGCTAACCGGTTGGTCCTCTATCTCTCTCTAACACTCTTGCTTTCAATGGGGGGCGTGCTCCTGCTGCATTAGCAACTCTGCCCCTCTTGCTTTGCCTATCGCCGTATCTTCCATTTGCTTGGACATGGAAATTACAGTTTGAATGCTGTAAGTGCAAGAGCTCTCGCTCTATCGCTCGCATACACACATCCCCATTTGCGAAATGTCAAATCGTGACTGGCATGGACTACAAAAACCAGGCATAAAGATAAAATGAGCAAGAGGAGAGCAGCGGAGAACGAGAGCGAGAGCGTGTATTCGTTTAGTGCGTGAGGAGCGAAAAACAAAAGGGGTCGGGGGGCTGTTATATCACAGAGTGAGAGTGATCTAAATTCGAATATCAATCAAGAGGGGAACCCGCCACACACACTCACACCAAACACACTAATTGTGCGTGTAACGGTATTAATTGGTAACCGACTGATAAGCGATCGGCAGCACTGATAATCGCAATCGGCATGCAAGCGCTGATTATCGATAAGAGCTGTTAAGCTCTTCTTGTTCTTGTTCTTGCTTTGTTTTCAGTTCGAACTTCGAATTCGAATTATTTGTGTTGGTGTGCAATATACCCTTACTTACTGCACTTTCTGCTCCAGTTGTTGTATCTGTTGCTGGTACAATGTTGCCGGCGAATGGCGAATAGCGAATATCGCGCGAAAAGAGGTTTCAACGGAATGTGTATGTAGCTGAAACAGAATCAACAAATAAATGCCAATAAACCACAATTGTCAGCGGTAGAGTATAGTACGGAGTACAATGGCAAAACTGAGGCGGCAGTAGCAGCAGCAGCAGCTGTCGCCACACTTCCCTTACCGCCCCGCCGCCATCCACGCAATCACAGTCTCTGTTTATTACTTTGTTGCTGGGCTTTTTGCACTAAATCGCCTGCACATGCACACACAAACACACGCACAACAAATCACTTTATCGCTTAGCATATGCTTAGCTTTGAATGAGTGGGAGGGGGAGGGAGAGGGAGATATGACAGCAACAGCAGCCTCATCTCCCTCAAACATTTGCGATGGGTATAACTGGGAAAGTAAACGGAATTTATTTCACGGATTCACTGTGTTATCCAATCGCACATGTGTATGGGTGTGCAGCTGTGTGCGCCCGATTAGAAAAGAGAGCCTTTCGTATCAATCGTTTATTTTTCGCTTCTATCTTCCCAAGCTTACATCCTGCGGCTAGATTGGCGTGAAATCAAAAAAACAAAACAAAATGCGCACCACGTCCGCCCGCAGACAACTTGTTCGCACGAATTTGTTGATGAATTAATTGGGAACGGAATGGAACATATGTTTTTTCTTCTCATTTCAAACTGCCCAAGAAAAGCACTAAAAAACGCCAAAAAGCGAGCGACCCAAAACCGGGCTTGAGCAAAGTTTAAAAGTATGCTAAAATACTTTACCAAAGCCATCGGGCTGTTCACTCATTTAATTCACATATATTTAGTCTAAATTGATTAGTTAATTAACAAATACATGAAAAGCCCAACAGCTGGGGTGTCAGTGTGCACACCTCCGAACGGAAAACCGGCCACAGTTTCGATAAACTTCAGTTATCGACCTTTTACCACCGCCACCAACCAGCAGGCGAGTGTTTGTGCGTAGTAGTTTTTAAAAACATTGTTTATTGGCTTTTAAAGGTAATGTTAACCAGCAAATGAGCCACGTTTTAGCCAGAACTAATAGCCCAACTACTTTTAGGCTATTTGCAACCTCTGAACGATAAGCAGCCGCCGACGGAGCAACTTGGACCGAAACACGTGGAGCGCAGCAAAACAAACGTTTGCTCCAATCATAAATTCGCGTTGCAACAGGTGAATTATACACACACGGCCGCAAGATGGGAATGGTAACGAAGCGCAAGAAGATGCACTATGGCGACACTCACCTGCAGCGACGGTGGCGCGTGCGGAACCGACGCCGCGACCTCGACCAGATCGACGACGACATGCGTACCAAGAGCGCCGAGCTGATTAACCAGAACGTGGATCTGGACAAGCCGGGCTTTGCCCAATTTTACTGCGTTCACTGCGCCAAGTACTTTATCGATGACACCGCCATGCAAGCGCACTTCCGCACCAAGGTGCACAAGCGACGCCTCAAGGCCCTCGAAACGGAGCCGTACAGCATCGAGGAGTCGGAGCGCGCCGCCGGCCGGGGCAGCTTCGTGAAGGCCAAGAAGCGAGCACTGGAAACGCAGCCCACGAAGGAGGAAGTAATTGCCGGCAAGCGCATCAAGGTGGAGGAAGTCCCAACCGATGCCGATGCGAAGCCCTCCACATCAAAGGCGACACGCAAGAAGACAGAGAAGATGGAGACCTAGCCTGGGGGGAAAATGGCTATCTGTATCTAGTTTAATGTAAAACCTACTTGGGGTAACCATCCCCCGGTACTACTCCGGCTTTCCTCTTCAACTCTGTTCTGTAGAATTGCATCGTATAAATATATTTTCGCTTCTGTATATTTCCCCGATTGTTTTCTATAAAAAGCAGTGGTGCCCACATACCTGACTCGCGAGTCAAGCAAGCCTCTACCGGCTTACGTCGTGTTTAGGGCTAAATTGTTGGGAGTTCAGCACAAAAACCAGGGTACAATAAATAATAAAATTACATTTCTCGGTATAAATATATTTTTTTTTGATTCTTCATATATATATAACTCCGTTCACACTTTTGCTTGATACAACATACAAATAGATTATACACTTAGGTTAGCTATAACTATTCGAACTATACAACATGATAGAGCTCCTGCCACTGGGTTGCCTTCGCGGATCTTCGCCTATCCTATACAATTCATCTTCAATATATATTTCACAATTCATTGTTCATTCTTTTTTTCTTTTTTGGTATTCCTTGCCTATTGTTCATGATTACATAAAAAAAAAAAAAAACATTCCTACAGATCTAGATGTGTGTGTGTTAAGTGCTCCTTTTTGGTTATCTCCCTGGTCCGAGGATGCGGGACCTTAAGCAGCTTGAGGTAAGTAGATGCGGCCGAGCTGGCACTGGACACGGTACACTGGACTGGATGCTGGGTGCTGGATGCTGGATGCTGGATGCATGAGATGTGCTCGGGTGATGATGGGGACGATGTCGTATGTATGTACAATCGTGATATGTGTAGGTGCTGGGCGCATTATCTATATACAAATGACGAGACTGGGGTATGAGGACTAGTTTATTAATTTGTTGATCGCGGTCTGCTGGAGATCCAGCTCCACCTGCTGCCTCAGCTGCTCCGACGTGGCCGTTGTTTTGTGGTACCGCTGGCGTCGCACCTTTCGCAGTGTTCCGTTCGCCGCCTGCTGCTCTGCCGCCTCCGGCTCATCGGCGTCGGTGAAGAACGGATGCTGCAGGGCCTCGGCAGCGGTGATGCGCTTGTGCGGATTAACCTCCAGCAGGCGATGCAACAGATCGTAGGCGCTGGCTGGAAAACACTCGTAGGCGTCCAGCGGCTCCGTCATATACTCGCTGTCGTCGCACAGGCAGTTGAAGAAGTACTGGTCACAGTTGCGGCACACCTCGCACCGTCCGTCGGCGGACTCGTGGCTCTTCAGCAGCTTGGCGTCGCTGAAAACGGATCGGTGGCGGAAGCGCAGGCACAGCTTGCGCAGATTGAGCGGCCTCGATCGCTGGCTGAGCGTGATCATGCGCTCGAGGGCCAGCGCCGTCTTCCGGATGGCCTGATCACCGAATATCGTAACGATCTCGGCCAATGCAATGAAGTCATTGGGCGCCTTGAAGAACGGATACACCGAGGACATGATGGACAGAAAGATGACGCCCGCCGCCCACACATCCACGGCGGTGGTCTGGTCGGGGTACTTGAGCAGCACCTCCGGCGGCCGATAGCCCGGCGTCCCAGCCCTGGACGCGTGCACCTCCTTCTTCATCAGACAGTTGAGGCATACGGACGGATTGGCGAAGCAGAAGCACTTGGCGCTGTTAGCCGCCGCTCCCGAGGCGCTCCTATTCGTGTTGTACTTGCTGCCGGATGCCGTTGAAGAGACAGCCTGGTCCGGAGGCGCCTGCTGCTGTTGCTGCTGCATCGTGGTCGCCTGCTGGCCAGGATTCGATCCATCCGCGGGCTGTGCCTCGCCCTGGGTGATCTCGTTGACCGGCTTCAATGGCATCTTGCTGCCCTCCTCGTGTAGCCGCATCCGCTTCACAGCGCCACCCAATCCGGCGTCCGCTTGAGCACTTGCCTGCATTGCCTCCGTTTCCCGTTCCCTTGGCCGCTTGCTATTGTTGTTGTTGTTGGTGATGTTGGCGGCGGCAGCTCCTGCCGCAGCGGCGGCGCCAATGACCGGAGGATTTACGTGCTGGGCCAGACCAAAGTCGACGAGAAGGAACTCGCGCCGTCGCCGGTTGTACAGGAAGTTGCTGGGCTTCACGTCCCGGTGGATGACATCGAACTTGTGAACGTGGCGCAGGGCGACCAGCAGATTGCGCATGTACAGCCGGATCTCCGGCACGTCCATCCGCGTGTAGAAGTCGTGGAAGCGGTCGTGGGGCATGTAGGGCATCACGAAGGCGGCGGAGGCGTCGCAGCGCAGGCAGCAGTGGATGCCCACGACGTTCTCCGTGCCCCTGCAAAACAGAGTGGGATGGGGATAGATAAGCGATTGCCCGTGCGAAATAACAGTGATTTGATACCCTCGCATAGCAAGGGTAGTATGGAATAGGATACACAGTTGCAAGGAAGTAAAGATATTTTGTAGAATCCCATTTAAAATAAATAAAAATAGACTGAAATAATATCTACATGTTCGCTTTGCTATATTAGATTTTGAACAATTAGCATGAATAGATATTAATAAAGGACATCACATTTTCATGTTGATGAAAATAATAAATAATAAATAACAGGGTACCAAAGCGTTGAGCTTCTCCTTTATTTTTCCTGCTTCCCGTTAACTTTTGATTCCTGTGTGCAAACAACAAACAACGCCTACACTTGCTCGCCCTAGCTCCCTCCCTCTCGCTCCTTCTGCACCATATCTGTGTGAGACAGCACGCAAAAACGACTCACCGCGCTATTTTTACAGATAATCAAATTAAAATTTAGAAAATGCGATTTAGTTAATCCAACTTGGGATTGATTAAACTGTTATCGCTACGGCCCTACAGGGACAGAGCCAGCTTGTGTTGCCTTTGATTTGTGCCCTGTAGGTAAACAACAATAGATACGCCCACGCACACCTTAGCACAGACGCTCTTTCTCTCTCTCTGACTGCGTGCGAAGGAGAGGCGGAGAAGCTTCGACGTCAGACGCAGAACCAGCGTTGGCAATTGAGAAATTTTATAGCCAAATCGGGATATTTACATTCTGTAAGGGGTTTCTCCCAATCCATATTGAGCTGTCTGAATCCGAAGAAATTGATCTCGTAATACATTAAATTAAAACGTATCATAAAAAGGCAATTCCTATATAAACATTTTATCTCTGCGAAGGGTGGCTTGGAGCTCATAAAAAATGAAAATTATAAGCTATGTAAGGTCTCGTAGCTAATAAAATAGATATTATTAGCTTGAGTCGTCCTGTTAGCTAGTCTGCTACACATCACTGAGACGATGGAAGATGCGAGATGAGCGATGGGAGGCGAGGAAGGTAGGTAAGGGGGGCCGGGGCATGGCCAGTCATAATTATCGTCGTTGTGACGCAATTGGGCAGAGGAATTTGCGCAAATCGCTTGAATAGACACAAAATCGCAGTGGGATGAAGAGGGACGGATGGGTGGTGGGCGGTGGGCTCGGGGGGCAGCCGGCTAATGTCAAATACAAAGCAACACCCACACACGACTGCTCTCTCTCTCTCTCTCTCTCTCGCCATCTGTAACTTGTATTATTCAGCCAGCTTAGCTGACCAGCTCCCCGGGCAGTTTGAGGCGGTATTGAACGGATTTCGATTCGGATTCGAGTTCAGCCTATGCGTAATCTAATCTCCAACTGCTCACAACTGCCGGCGAGCAGCCGCCGGAATCGCAATCGATAGCAGACGGCTGGGATTGCAGGATATGCGAGGGTCTCACTCACACGCCTATGTACGTATGTACACATATGCGCTGTAAACAAACATTACATCCGTCAAGGGCCAGAGCGGGACGGACAGAGAGAGCTGCGCGCGGCATTGTAACTGTAAATGGGCACGTGAATGGCGTGTGAAAGTGCAATAAACGAGCGTCGGTGTTCGTTCGTTCGTTGTTTGTTTGTATGTATGTGTGGCCCCCTCGCTCCCTTGCCACGGTCGTGGGGCCGGCAAACCGAAATAAATTGCAATGACGTAGATGGAGCTGCTACCGGCTGACGTCGGTTAACGGCGTTTGACGCAGGCGAGGACGAAAGCCGCCCGCCCATGTGTGGGTGGGTGGGCAAGTGTGTGTGTGTGGGAGTCAGGATAAGGGGCTAAGAAGGAGGATGAAGAACCTACCCCATTTTTGTCATGCACTGCAGCTCCTTCATTATCCGATCCGGATGGCTGGTGGGTATGTGGTGCTTGATGGCAAACTTTCGCCGCAGGGCTTCCGGCAGATTCGCCTCTCGTCGCATGGTGGCCAGGAGCACAGTGCTGAAGGTTCCATTCCCGATGCGACTGTGCACGTCGAACAGCTGGCCCACGTCCGGAATGCGCACGAGGAGATCGGTGATGGCCTCTGCGTATAGATTTGGGGTTAACACACTGTCGGCTCTCTCTGTGGATTCGCTTACCTTCGCTCTTGTTGCGCGGCGGCCTTATCTGACCCGATCGGGGGGTGGTGGGCAGGAGGGCGTCCGCCGCCAATGTAGCTACTCCGCTAGCCACCGGCTGCTGTTGCTCCGGCTGCTGCTTCATTGCAGGACCGCTGGGACCAGGTCCCGTTCCCGTGCTAATAGTATTCGCGTAGTACTGCTGCTGGCGCGCTCCTCGCCAGGCTGCACCGCCATTCGCGTTGGCGTAGGCCTGGCCCGGACTGGCCATCGCCGGCATTGCCGCCATTCCCGGCTTTGGGCGACGATGTTGTAGATGGAAAAGCGTCTGTGAATGCGGCGACTGCTGCTGCTGCTGGTGGGGGTGGGAGTGATGATGATGTTGATGCACGGCGGCCAGCTCGTGGTAGATGACGCGCTCGGCCATTCCCTGGCGCTCGGGCGCTTGTTCTCAGTGTCCAACGTCGTCAGGTGGCAACGGTTCATGGGCATCGGCGCTGCAGTTCGATGGAAGTCTCTGGCAATCTGCGGAGTCGTCTGTCGTTCTCGAGCACTTCGCGGCGTTTCCTGAAAGTCCAAAGAAAAATTCAAACATATAATTTAGATATTTTTCACGAAGTTTTGTGCTTTTAGCTTTGCCAAATTGTAGCCGCCTACTCACTTCCGTCCGAATCCCCCGGATTCCAGAGCCAATTGCGACTCCGCGCTCCTGCTGCGCCGCCCTTCAATCCCGGAACTATGGCAGTGGCGCAGCGTCCGCTGGGATCTGCGAGTCCCCGCTGCTCCCGGCTGTATTATCTAATTCGCGGCCAGATGCTGATGCAGCTGCTCCTGCTGCTGCTGGTGCCGGATGTCTAGTGCCTGGTATCTATGGTTGGTGGTGGCGTTGGCGCTGGCGGCAAATAGTCAGTTAACTTGCCAAAACATCTGCTCGCCAGACCTTTTCAAAATGCTGAAGTGCGAAAGAGAAATGAACGGATTTTCTTTCTCCTGCCACTGGTCACACTTAAACAAGACGGTAAATCAAACAACGTGAAGTGAAAAAACGTTATCTCATGACATAAACTGAACAAAAACGTAATCTTTTACTTTTACTACAAAAAAACATCTTTAAAAAAAAGTAAAGAGAGATTTGAAACCAACCGAAATTAATTTGCTTTTTGGTGAAAAAGATTCTGCGACTCCCCTTATAATACGAAATTAAGATAAATTTATGTTAGATTCTAAACCTAAAAAGTAATGAACAAATTTATGGAAAATATAAAAATAGATTTTATCTTAAATGTATACATATGCATGTATATACATTTAAAATTAATATTTTTTGTATTAGGTGTGAATATACTGTAATATATTGAGATCTAGTGTGTATATGACATATACTATTATTATTTAGTATTAAGCGCTATCGATAGATCTCGATGAAGAGGAAGAAAGACGCGCAAAGTTGAAAATAATTAACATTCACATATTTTTTCAATTTTTTATACTTTATTAAATGAAATTAAATTATTATGTTACGCACTGAAGGGAAAATGAAACAACAAAAACTTGCCGAGTTTAATAAAATACTTTAATATTATTATTGTTGTCGGAGCCATGGAGGAAGTTTTTTAAAGCTTGCTGAAGCCTATCGCCGCACACAGTATGTTTCTCAAAATTTAGGTTATATTGATGTTTGGAGACCGAATATCGCTTGACTGTAGATTATCAACACTTCCCTGTTGATTTGTGGCATCAACGGCATTCTGCTCCTCCATGTTCACCTGTTGTGGCTGCCTGCAGTGGAAAACCCAAGATAGATCTTTGAAAGGTACTTGCACTAAGCCCGGAACTTACCATTGCGGAGCTACTTAATCTCGACCCTTCTCTCCAGAAGGACTGTTCGTCCTTTTGGAACCGCACGAGTTGGCGCCGCTACTGATGGTAGCCGATACTGCTGCTGCAAAAGCCGTCGCTATACGCATCCGATAGGCCTGGACCTTTGCAGCTATGGTTGTACGCAGCAAGGGATGGAGACTTTCGAAGCCCATCGGATTGTTCAGAATGGCCTGGTCCCAACTGCAAGGGAATAAGGAGGATGATTGGGGTATTAAAACGGGGTCAGAGCGTTCGGTAGGTACCTGCACATCAAACTGTCATCGTCCATCTGGCCGTTGGACTCCTCTCCCGATCCCTGCGCCTGATTTCCGCAGTTGCTGGAGCTGGCGATGTCCGATGTGTCGCCAACGGCCTGGAAAATTGAGAAATTTGATTTTTATATTAAATTTATTAAGGAGGAGCCAACTCACCACTTTGGGGGTGGGACTACCAGTTATGGCATCTAGATCCCCATTCGATTCTGGGGAGGCGCTCGGGCTGACCTTAACGCGCTGCAAAGTTTTAAAATTGTTCAGATTTTTGCCCTCGCGCCTTATAATCCCGGGCAGGATGCGATGGCGTGCATCGGTGAACCAGTTGGACACCTGGGCCACAGTCAGACCCGTAGCCTTCGACAGAAGTGCCTTGTCGTCTTCGGTGGGATAGGCGTAGTGGCGGTGTTCGTGGAGCCATTGCTTGAGGATTATCCTCGTGCGCTTGGGCAGACTGTTGCGACGCGAGCGGCGGTTGCTGCTATTCGGGTCAGTCTCACCTATTAACTCATGGTAGCCCTGCTCTTCTTTATAAGTATCTGAAGTATCTGCCACCGGCTGGAGAGCCGGCAAGGTTTCTTCCACCACGGCAATGGTGTCATTGGTTACATTTTTGTTCTCTGAAACAACAGTTGTAGAATAAAGCAGAGATCACTTCCATCATTGGTTACCTTGTTCTGCCAGCCAGAGCTCGCGGATAAAAGCCCTGACGCTCTCCCGCACACGGGGATCTATCACCGCATTCCCTGCACAGAACATTCTGATCCCGCCTATTACCGAACGCGTAGAATAGAACGCAATGAAATAATCACAAGCAATTACAACAAAAAATGGTTAGAAAGAATTGAACTGATTTGAGAACGAAAAACTAACTTTTTTCGAAATGTCTACGATACCGTAAGACTGTCATGGCCAACTTTTCGAATTGATTGGAACCTATCGATAGCCGCCAACTGCGATAAAATCTATCGTCTAGCTAAATTAAGTATCCTGGAGCCATTTTATCCATTTTATTAGGAAGGAAACTTAAATTTGCTGTACAATTTAAGCTAGCTGTTTGAAAATAGGTCAGAACAGGCGCACAAGCAGATTCGATAACGAAATCTCAATTTACCGCCACAAACGCCGTTTGTGTCATTCAGGCAGCGCAACACGAGGGTCACACTGGTCCATCCGAGGGTAATTTGTAACGGCCCCCCCACGGTCACCCTGAATTTGATTTAAACCCCAATTGGAATCGGTCGTGTTTCTGGCGCTGCGCTAACGACTACAAAACATAAATTATTTTTTTATTGTGAACATCGAAACACAAACACCGTAGTGCCATTGCTTGTGTGTGCGCGTTATTGCTGCTGCCGAGACCATCAATTTGTTGCTGTTATTTAATTGTGTTGTCAACGCCCCCCGCAAAGGCAGAGGAGAGATTGCGATAAAATCGGAGGAGGAGAACAGAACGATTGAAGACCAACAAGTGCGCTCACACTCACACCAAAACACAATCGCACACAAAAGGGGGCGAGAGTGCGTTCCCAGCAATTGAAAGTGAATTGCAAGTGAAAATAGATTTAAAGTGGAACAGTTTCGGCGCTAGCAAATTGTTGCACACGAAAATAACGAAACAGCTGTTTGCCGCCGCGCCTACTCTTGTTGTTGTTGTTGTTGCTCGCCTGCGTGGGAGAGCAAACGTTCTGAGAAGCTCTGTGGGAGAGGGAGACGAAGGGATCATCTGCATCTGCATCTGCCAATAGGGGAGGAGTGAGAAGGCGATATAAAATCATGACCGATCTCAACGAACTGATGGGCTCGCCGTTTGTGCGTGTGAAGGTAAGCAGTGCACGCACTGCAAAAGCAGTGGGCGATGCAGTTGCATTGCCAGCAGCCATCCAGCAAGCAGTTTACAGCATCCCCCGCAAAGCTGAAAAATGTACAGCTGAGGTCGTAATAATAGCAGTGAAAATCCCATTACCTCTCATCAAGTAAAAATATGTTTAATATGTAATATACTCGTAATTGGTTTTAATCATTTAATAATATTTAAAATTAAATTGAATATTTTTTAATGACATTTTTAAATCATTTCATAACGAAAATAAGGAATTTAGGGTAATTTTCCTTTGCATAAACTTTTTCTGTGGCCAAAACATCGTCGTTCGAAATAAAAAAGTCCTAATATAAATTTAATAAAATTTTATTTTTAAATTTATAATAAATTTCCTTATTTTTAATATCAGAAACATTTACTGAGACAGTTATTAATATCGTCCTTTTATTCAAAACGAACCTTTAAACTTTTTCTCTTTCCAATGGGCCCTCATAAGATGCTATTATTGCAAACTCATTTGTACTCTCACTTGTTGGGCCTCCATGGGTTAATGGCCGGTTGCTGTTCGGCTGATTAGCGCCCCCAAGTTAGCCGCCAAGTTAGCCAAGTTAACCGCACATGACAGCCGATACGGACAGGCGGCGGCGGCTGGCGTTGGCAAACTTCGTGGGGCTTCACTTGGCACTAAGCCGCTTATGATTATTATGCCTCTGAAGTGCCAACTAACCAAGCTAACCAGAGAGATGCATCTTGCCACATTTTCTTTATTTTCCTCATTTTCCTTATATCCATCCCTTACATATTTCCAGCTTGTGGCCTTCGTGCACTTCTTCTTCATCTCAAATGCCATGCTGGGCAGCTGGGATCATGGGGCGTTTCAGTTCTACAACTTCCTCTTCCTGATTGCCATGTTCTGGACGATGCACAGCAAGGACTCGATCGAAGCAGTGCAAACGGTGAGTGGAAAATTGGGAAATCGAAATCGAAATCGATTAAAGTTTTCAATAATCGATATCGAGTTCTATTAATTTATTTTTTTTACTTGATTATCGCTAGTTATATACCCTGGATTTTGGTTTGTAATTAAAGAAAAGGCTATATTGAATCAGTATTTGTCAGGTTTCTTATTTTAAATAGTTTGTAAAACCATGGTTGGGCACCGAAAGCCAAGCTTGGAGCTTTATAGCAAAAGCTATTTTTGAAGACAATTCTCAGGCTGAACCTGCGAGACTTTGATATGGCAATTTTAGCCTTTTTGTCTTTGTGTTTTTGTGCCGTGACTCAGCCATTGCATTGTTGATAGCCCCGCCGAGCTGATAACAGGGCACAAGAGCCGAGAAGAGGGCGAGAGAGAGAGAGAGTAATTAAATTAAATCAAAATATTCGACAATCGAGTAGCACTTGCCCAATTTGGGTTTTAGTTTTTAATCAAATTCAAAGACGAGTCACAGCGATGTCGAAATCGCAAATCCGCAAAACCGGTTGCTCGATTGTTCCTCAACAATTAGCATACACAGGCGAAATATAAATAACAAAATGCGCTCACTAAAAAAATATATAGTTTGCGCCTAGCAGCTGTTGTCGCCGAGAGATATTGAGATTGAAACAATGACCAGAGTGTGTGCATCGGTTGATTGATTGACTGCGATGATGCATTCCATTAAATCCATTCCAATTAATCACTCGAAATAATTGCATTTGTTGTGAATACAAAGCGTAGCTATGCGAAAAAAACAAAAGCAATGCCTTCAATTGTTGATTACATAAGGGTTTTATTTTCTTTCTTATAGAGAAGGTTTTTATTTGCCTTGTTCCTCTTCAGGGCCTAACAAAATTCCGTATATTTTAATCAAATGAATATTAAGTGTTCCCAAACATAGAACAAAAAACCCCACAACAAATAGGGGCTGAGATATAGAGTCTATATCTTAAGCAGCCAATATTTTATAGGGGCTCACGGAAGTCTTCTTTGTTTCTCTGTCGCCGATAAGATAAGGTTCTCCTGGTGTTATCCAGTGACTAAGTAGTACACTCTTTCCTAATACGCTTTATTAGGGGTCTTAGTCGCAGCCCGAGAAAAACTGTAGTTCTGCGGGCTAAAAATGCTTAAGGCCCGGCACTGGTCTGAGGAGTTATGGCCAATCAATTTGCTCGCTTGTGGGTTAACTTGGCCATAACAGGCGCATACCCGGTTCATTTTATTGCCTGGCCAAAAAAAAAAATATATATATATATATAAAATAAATGAAAATAAAAACGGAACCGAAGCTTAATCCAAAAATCCGAGTCCGAACGCGTGGTGGTATGCTAATGAAAGCGGATTTGTTTTGGCCAAACGATGCACAGCGAGAAAAGTATAGATAGTTTTGGATATTTATTCTGAGCTCTTGAAAAAAAAACTTGATTATGGTGTCATGACACTGTATTAAAAACTTCATTAATTGGCGTTTTCATTAGAAGCTT
>JAEIIF010013201.1:0-10713 GCA_018874455.1 Drosophila trapezifrons | reverse complement strand
CTTCTAATGAAAACGCCAATTAATGAAGTTTTTAATACAGTGTCATGATACCATAAGTAACACTTTTGATAAAAAATTGTATATTATTGATTTCCTCAAGGAACTGGCTAAGGAAATTTATTTAAGGAATAAAAAAACATAATAAACTATACAGTTTTTACATAGTTATAATTATATTTATTATTCATAATTATTTTCTTTATAGAAAATCCCACAAAGGACCCCTTCTCACTCCCATCCCTGCCTGTTGCTGCTGTGTCTGCCGTTGTCTTCGGTTGCTTTGGCTGCTGGGTGCTGGCAACAGCTACTTGAATTTCGCCTCAGATGCACTTACGCAATGTTTTTCCAACATAAATTGCATTTTCTACTATTGTCAACGTGGCGTATGAATAACTTTTGCAAATAACAACAACTCCAGCAGCGGCACAGGCCCTGGCACTGGCAGTAGGGGGCTGGAAACTCGGTTATTGGAGCTACAACGCTCCCACAGACATGCAATCGAAGTGCATAAACACTTGTCGCTGTGTGTGTGTGTGCGGGGTGTTGGTGTGTTAGTGAGTGTGCGTTGTAATTTTAGTAAGTACATGATCTTTAAATATATGTAGTGGTCCGGGGTCTGTGGCAACATCAAAAGGGCAGATTGCAGATGCAGCTGCAGCTGCTCCTCGGGTTTTAACTTGTCCCTTTCCTTTTCTCTTCATTTTTTTTTTTGTTGGGGATTTTCCTTTCAGTTCTACGGATGCTACGGAGAGTACTTCTCAAAATGCATTTAACTCACTTTGTCATAGCCCGTAAATTTGAAATGTCATGGCGACTGTCGACTGGCATACAACCTTGTGGCTTTCATTTGACATGGCACACATGCCATGGCGAGGTGCGGGCCAAAGTAGACAGGGAGAGCGAGTAAGTCCAGCTCCGATTCTCCATTCTCTGGGTCGGGTCTGAGACTCCTCCGTCCGCCTGTTGCTCTTCCCGCTTCCCGTCTCCATCTGTTAAGTACATGAGGGGGGCGTGCCCCCGAAATCCGACGGCAAAAAAATGCTGTACACACACAGAGAGTATAGAAAAGAAATAAAGCCAAGCTGAAAACGAAAACCGGACAGTCAAAAGTCAGTCAGTGACAGCAACGTCGGGGACATTTAAAAGCCAAAAGGCTGATAAATGAAAAAGTTGAAATGTGAAATGCAATGCGAAATGTGCTTGCCCTTAGTCTATTTCCCAGCTCGTCCTTTCCCCGCCTGCCATGCAAATGCTCTTTACAGTTTTTAAATCAGAAATGTAATTTAAACTTGCTGCCGGGCAGCAGCACGAGGCACGAGTGATAAAAAATTAAAATAATATGCGTTGTGGCCAAAATTGTTGCGGGGCATTTAAAGCGTTCGCTTTTCTCTTAGTTTTTCCTTTACCATTGGCCTTAATTGGATTTAATTTGGGGAAAGACTTTGAGGAGATTTTTTATTTGAGGAAATAATTGAAAAAATCTTTATTAAATGGTATTATCTGGCTATTAAACAACCATTACTCTGTTGCTTATTATTTCAAAATGCCATGCTTACTCTTGGAACCTTAACAAACTATTTAAAATTGAAATAAAATCGCTTTGTGACTAAAAGAGCGATTTAGGGAAAGAATGTATATATAAATCAAGAATAAACCGTTACAAAATCCATAACATAGAGTTCAACTCCTTAATTAAGCAACTGCCAGGACTCCATTTAATGTTTGGACGTAACTTAATTTATGCCAACCTTTTGGGGCTGCATTCAATTTGCTGCCGACTCCCAATCATCATTTTTTCTTAAATCCAATGCCCACCTACAGCTGACCACAAATAAATTATTTCTTATCAAACCGAACTGGCCGCAAAAGTTTTTTGTCTGCACTTTTTCCCCCATCCATCTGCAGTTTCTTTGCCTGCCCGCCACTGGCCACTCGGTTCTTTTCCTTTTTTGTCACACGATAATTTGTAGAAGCCTGTCGTCGTGGCCGTAAATTGTCTTTGGCAGGCGGGCTGTCTGCTTTTCCCTTGGCCGGGGTCAGTCTCAGTTTTAGTCTCGGTCTATGCCAAAAGTTTTTAGGGCCAAAAGACGTTCGAAAATGCGGGTGGTGGAGAGCGGGGAACGGGGATCCTGGGGTCAAATCAACAAGCAATTGTTGCAGATAAAACACGTTTCATTCAGCTTTCCTGCCGGGGCTGCTTGGTCGAAGATTTCAGCTGCAAAAGTTTTAATTCCATAAAAACAAACTGCAGTCGAACTCAAACAAGGGCTTAAGGTTAGGTCAAGATAGCTTAAAGGTCGAGTCTATAAAAACAATGACTATAATGAAGTGGGGCCCAAAAAGTTTATATTTAATATCAAAAAGCATAATACAACCTTTTCTCTGCCTTGTTGGGTCTTACTGTTGTTTTCTTAAGGCATAAAGGAATAATTTAAAGTCCTTGCTATTAAGATAAATAATATAATTTAAATTTAATTCTAGTTTTGTCATCAATATTTTATATTGTTTAATTATAAGCTTATACAGCTTGAAAATGTACACTTAGCAAATGTCACAACAAATTTTCCTGAAAAGCTTTTATTATCCTAGAAAGCTGCACAAACTGAAAACTTTTATCCAAAGCTTAGGGCTTTAATTTCCCAGCTTTTCCGGAGTTTCATTTTGCTATTTTAATAAAATATAGATTTAAAGTACATATAAAAAATATATTTTGAATGTCAAAAACGTTTGTCTTGTCCTTTTACCTAAACAAAGCTTTCTCATCGCTTTTTTTATCGATGTTAAGAACCTTTTGGTCCTGTAGCAAGTAAAATATTGTATAGCCACATTTTACTTATCCTTTTACATTACAGAAAACCTAACTTAATAATGTAGTAACTGTAAAAACTCCTAGAATTTTTATAAATTCAAGGGTGTATAAAATAAAATATTATTATTACTAAAATTATAACTGATTGTTATTTAGATGGAGCTGTCTAAGAAAAATTTTTAAATATTAAGACAAGGCCTTTTTAAATAATTAGAACTGTGTTTATATCCGAACTCTTCTTCCGAACTCCCAATATAGATAGAAACTTGATTAAAAACTTGATCAAGATTGTAAAAATTCAAAAATAAAGGAAACGAACTACTTACAGATTATACATTATGTTTTTAAATATTATTTTTTCGATCATCACCACCTCGATGTATTTTTCACGTATTTTCAATGAAAAAGTATGATAGTTTGAGGGCATTTAAGAGGCAACCCCTCGGGCAAAAATGACTGACTGGCAGCCCAAGGCGAGACTTTCAATGCAGAGAAAATGCGCTGGAAAATCATTAGACGCGGCTGGCATTTGGTTTTTCCCTTTTGCCACCGCTTTTTGGTGTTGTTTTTGCCACTAATTGAAATGCTTCATTTATCAAGCTGCCATTGATGCCAAAGCCGCAGTAGCAGTTCCCTGAACAGTGCAGTCTGCCGTTCGCCGTCTGCTGCATCTGCCAGTCAGAGTCGCTCAAAAAGCTGAAGCAACTCCTCCTCCGAATTTTCCTGCAGCGAGTTTTCGCCGACTTTTCCGTCGTTTAGCAGTTAGCAGTTTCATTTAATATTTGCTCGCTTTTTGTTTTTCAATGGGCGGAGGGGAGCGGTGGGCTATGCGAGGGGCGCTTTGCAATTTCCTCTCGGCGCAAAGAGACAAAAGAAAAATTGTAATGAAATTCGAAACTGCAACGGCAAACAGCGACGACGAGTGCCAGCGAAATAATGGATGAATGGGATGCGAATGTGAATGGATGAGAGGTTCGCTTAGAAATGTCATCTAAAATTTAAGCGAGTGAAAGGCGAAATAGTCAGGAGAGCTGGTGTCCGCATATGCATATGACATGATGCGGCATCGGCCGATGTAGCCTTGATTTTGGCATATATTTCAATCGGAAAATGCAATCCGAATATCCATTTTAATAGCGATATCGATGGCTGCAAATATTTTGATTTTATTTTTAGCTTCTGGCTGTTGGTAGAGAGTGTCATAAATTATACGCACCGAGCTACACATCATCATTATCACCGGCGACACGACACTCTATGCCATATATCCCATATTCCCCCTGCTGCTGCCAGTGCGAGTGCTATCATTATAATCGTCAAATATTTGTATATGCTTGAGCAATATCCTGTGAAAATGCAAAGAGCATGAAATTTAAATACAACGCCGGCAAATGGAAAAAGGCAGCTGCTTGTGTGTGTCGTCGTGGCTCTTCTAGGGTTTATATATATGTGTTTATATATATAAAATATAATGTATAGCTGTGTTTGCAGCAACTGTCAACCTTTGTCACTCAATTTGCTTGTGAAATACTAATCCAGTTAGGGGCATTCGAGCTGCTGCTGCTGCTGCTGCTGCTGCTGCCTGGTTTAATCAGTGAAAATGAGCAGAGACAGCCAGCGGAAACGTGTGCGTGTGACTGCAAAATTCCATTTCCGGTTGCCACATTTTCCCCCGCCTGTCCCACTCGTCTCTCCTGCTCTGCCTATGCAATTAACAAAGCTAAGCTGCGCTAAAAAATAACAATAACAATCGCAAATATACATATACGGGTTGGGCGGCCGCCCGTGGAGAGGATGTGAATGTGGCCTCGTGAGTTTATGATGACTACGCAATGAAATGAGGCCAACCAGAAACTCATTCAGCCATCAATCAATCAAAGCGCGCGCCTTGCTCCCTTTTCGCCTTTTCTCGTTCGCAGCTTGCTTTTATTATCATCGGATGGGCTGAGGGCAGGGTCCTAGCAGCGGGGATGGGGCCCCTACAGGACTCCAGGAGGGAGCCCAGCTCAAGTCTCATCATCATCCCGCATAGGCAAATCCCCGCACGCTCACAAAAACTTGCCAAAGCAGCGCACAGTTTAATAAAATATTTATAAATTCTTCAAACGTAGCCCACGATATAACAACTCACTAGGGGTTGAGCCGGGTTCGCTCGCCACTTGGGTTGGGTCGGGCTGGGCTCCGTTTGGGTCCCTTCTTTTTCGCTTTTCCTTTTTCTCTTTTTTGCCCCGACTTTTCCCCGATTTTCCTGCTGCCTGTTTTTGTTTGGTTAAGGCCAAACCTGACCGCTGCCACTGCTGTTCCTTGTTATTACACCAGCCTTTGTATTAGGTGTCCGCCGATATCGGATGTCGGTTCTCGTCTATTTTTAATATCCCAGCAATGTGTCAGTTTGCAGCGCCCCGAACGAGCGTCAGTCGCCGCTTAATTGAAAGTGATTAAATGCAAATGTATCCCATTAGAGCTGCTGTGCATTAGGGGAAATTATTACTCGAATGCTTTTTATTTATCTCGGTGATTTGAAAATGCTTTTAGTTTAGATGAAGGTTCTGCTATCCTTGGGGAACTTTTTTATTCCAGCCTCCCACCTGAAAGATTGGGGTAGACTTGAATTCTTACCTCTGACATTTTTAGTTTTAAGAGCTTAATGTGTGTACTTGAATGCTTATATTTTCGGTAATAAACATAAGCAGCATTATGTATATATTAAGCTATAGTTTGCCTGAAGTAAACAAGTGTTGTAGGATGTCTGGGATAATTCTAATAATAATTTTACTTATTAATTTAATTATTTAAGAGAAATATGATATGCTAGATCTCAGGTTAATGATTTCTAAAGCAAATTCTAATTATAGTATAGCTTCCAGAGTTAATTTGTGCTAGGGGAAAACTCCCTCAAAGGGTGGGGGGGCCCTGGAAAACTTGAAGGACTTTTCTGGTCCGCCATCTGGCAACGCTGTCAACGCCTATAATCTGCAGAGAACCGCACTACGAAGCCGGGAGCCTGTGAGTGAGTGCGTGTGTGTAGCGTGTGTGTGCGGCACACTCACGATGCGGCGGCCTCATCATTTGCTCGTTTTATATTTCAACGCCAGGTCGGGACTTGGGACTGACTGTTCTGTTCTGCTCCCGGGGCCAGGCCCATTACGGCACTACGGCAGCGGCATTACGGCGTTACACACACGCCTCCATCGGCATACTAAGCAGCCGCATCATCATTAACACTACGGCGTCAGCGGCGACATCGGGCCAACTATGTAGCTGGAGCTTTCCCTGTGGCTGGCTTACACACCTTACACCTTTGTTGCCTCTGCTGCGAGCGGCATAAATTAATAAAAATTTCATGTGCCAAATAATTACAATTAACATGAGTTCTTAATTAAGAGCTCGACGCAGCAGCTTTGGGCCCCCTCCCTTACTGCTGTCGGTGTTGCTGCTGCTGCTGCTGCTGCTGTTGTGGTTGTTGCTGTTGCTGTAATCATTTGCTGTCGTCCTTGTTGCCGTTAATAGGCTCGTTCATTTGCCCCTTCCTCTGGCCCTGCCTCTGCCGCTCCCTCGGCTCCTCATCCTTGTCGTTTTGGCCAGGACCTCACCTCACCTTTAATGCAATACAACACACTCGGCTGCGCTCGGTGCGGTTCGTTAAATCGCCTCGGCTGCTGTTGCTGTTGTTGCTGCTGCTGCTGCTGCTGCTGCCGCCACCGCTGCTGCTTCCAACTGCTTTATGGCCGGTGTTGTTCTTGTTGTTGCCCAGAAAAACAAAGGCGTAGTCCGGCGAAGGGTTTCCGCCAGGGGGTTAGCCCACAAATAAAGGGTATTGTTGTTGGTCAACAAATAAAACTAAAATGGACAAAACAAATAAACTTCAAGGGGCCGATTTCCGAGTGTCCAGCTAAGTGATTTTGTTCGCATAAAGTTTTCTCAACGATAAGTTATCATGGTAAATAAATAAATAAAATTAAGTAAGCATTGTATTTTATTAAAGAATAAATATAAATACTATAAAATTATTTAATTCTTTATATTTAAATAGATTTTAAATCCAAATAAAGTTTAGAATGTAAAAAATCAAAGAGGCTTTTCCGATAGATAAACCAAACTTCTTAATACAAAAAGAAGCAGAGAAAGTTAAAATTATTAAACTAAACTAGACTTAATAAAATGTAATTAATTAATCTAAGGCATGTTACATATTAAACTTAATTTTTTGTACCCCAAATTTATTAACAATCCCACCCCTTCTACGCCCCTGGTTTGTTTTTGCTACTGGCTGCTTAATTTTCTGCTTGCCATCTTTTTTTGCGCAAATTAAGTGTCGATATTTTATGCCCTGTTCGTTTAATTAAAAATGCCAAAGGTTAACGCATGCGGCCCTCGACTCGTCGCCCTTCTAACCCCCTGACACCCCTCCTCATTCAGGCTCCCCTCCTTCCGCTTAACCCCTCGCTGGCTTTCATTGCTTGGTAGACCCCATCACTCGATGCTGGCGTTTATGAATTTTATTTATTTTAAGCACATAACTTTGCTCGGCTTTGTGGAGTACAATCTTGTTACTGCTCTTGCTTTGGGGATTCGTTGTTGCTTTTGTTGCAGTTTTAAGCAGCTTTGGGAAAAGGGTTAATCAAAGTCAGAGAAAAGCGGAGGAGGCACAGGGAGGCGAGGCAGTGGCACTGTGTAAATTAACCCATCCAAGCTATAGGCTTATTTATTGTAGCTCTCAAATAAAAACTCAAACAATTTTTTGTTAAAAACCACAAAAATGTTAACTTTGTTGTACACACAGAGAAGAAATTAACTCAATTTAGGGTTAAATGGTTACTAATTGATAGAGAAAACCACTTGATTAAAGGAATTTTCCCAAATACGATATTTTAAAATATTTTAAATCTACATTTTATCATTTTAATTCAAATGAAATTAATATTTTTTTCTCCCTCTGTAGGCACTCGTAAGCCAATTTGTTTATTTCCATTTTATTTCTCGCTTTCGTTACATGCTGGGTTAATGGACGCCAAGCTGAGAGGTACCACAGTGCGGCTACTTGATTTTTAATGCAAAGCGAAGGGAGAGCCCGCAAAAGTTGCGTTTTTGAGTTGAGTTCATAAAAGTTTGACACAGGTTTATTAATAGCTGCTGGTCGCTGAGCTATGGAGCTATGCCAGGCCCCCCCTAAACTATTTTTGGGGGCTTTCACTCCTCCCCGGCAGCTGGAAATGAGTTTTGACAACAGGCAACTGCTCCGTGTGGCGCAATGAAGCCGGAAGTGACGCTCGTGTATAATAAAGCTGAGAGCGGCGGGCAGAAATCAGTTTTATTAGAGACAAAGTCAGAAGTCTCTGGACTGTGCGAGGGGAAGCCGGTCCAGGTACATAATAAAGTTTTAAGAGCGCACATGCGGGCCTATATAATGCACGTCCTTAATGGGCATATGTACACTCACGTGGTGTCTTCTCTGTGTGTGTGTGTGTGTGTGTGAGTCACCCATAAAACTGTCCATTGCTCGGACGCTAAACCAGAGACTGGTCCGCCTCCTGCTCCTGGCACTGCTCCCGCTCCTGCTCCTGAATGTGACGCTGACGCTGACGATGATGAAAGATCAGACAACGCCCACACCTAACGCTGCCAGAGTGAAGGCTGAAGTGCAGGCTGCAAAATAAAGCTGCCAGACGTGGTATGAGATGTTCATCATGATGATGCTGCACTGAGAGAAAAAGCTACTAACCAGGACTCTAAATTAATAAAACAAATTAATCGAATGTCGTAAAATAAGCTCTAAACATTATTATCTGAATTTATGATTGTTAAACCGGAAATATCTTTATGGTATGGAGATTATGCGAGAGTTATCTGATATATATTATTCCTAATATATAAAATATTATATATTTAACGCATTATAAAATATCTTTTACATATTACACGCTTCTACTTTTATTATCCTTATTTTTATTACCAATAACTTGAAGTTATTCGATAATTTCTATGACTTTTCCCCTTGTGCAGGCACACTGAAGTGAGGCACAGCGCAAACACAAAGGACACAGGACCAACACCAGCTGTAGGACAAGGGACTTGAAGCGGTAGGAGGAGCAGCAGGAGCATCGCCAGGACCCAGTGAAGACAGCCGACGGGCGAGAGTGAATGGCAGGCAAACACAGAAAAGGAAAAGCGGCGACTGCGAGATGTGAAATGAAGTGAACTGAAGCCAAAGCCAAAGCCACCGAGGGTCTGGATGGGGATGGGAATGTGAGAGGCGAGAATAGGGAAAAGGGAGATGGACAAAGAGAGGGATGCACGGGCTCAGACTGGAGCTAGGCAACCTAGCGACCAACTGACTGACATAAATATGTAAACAAATGTCAAAACGACACTGCCACAGATACAGATACAGATACATTTAGAGCTACAGCTACACCTACAGCGACAGGATGCAGGAGAGGATACTGGGGGATATGGGCGAGGAAGGAGCTAAGAAATATTTGAATGGTGGTGCGGCTGTTATTGTTGTTCAAGTGGCGACGTTGACATTTTGTGTGCTCTATGAAAAATGCATGACAAACGGTCCCAGGCACGCATAGCCCAAAAAGTATGCTTGGGTTTTTGCTCTAGCAAAGTGATAAAATGCCAGGAAATATGAGTAAAAACGCGCAAATAATTCAAGCAAACACACACACACACACACGCAGGCATGCGAGTGTATCCTATATGCTATATGGGTTTACCTATATGCCATAGTGCGCGCTTAGAGGCGGGCAAACAAGCAAACAAAAAACATGGCGATGGCGATGGCGATGGCGATGGCGACATCTCACAGATGCCAGCCAGGAGGCAGGGCTGGCAGCGCTTCCGAGGTTTCCATTTCGGCCGTGGCTGCTTGCTATTTCATATTTGAACAAGGTGAGGCTGTGCGTTTTAATGACGTCATAACTCAACACACAACATGGCTTGCAAGGGCCGCTAACCTGGCCAAAAGAGAGGGGTCTCCAAGCGCGCGCTCTCTCTCTGTGTTCCTCTCTCTCTCTCAGCGCTCTCCAGTTTGCAGCTATCAGTTTAACAAAGCTCCAATCTGATTATCTCTCAGAGAGAGAGAGAGAGATTACTCTCTTGTCTCAATCTCTCCCTCTCTGGGGGCATCCCTCTCCCGCCCGCACTTTTCGCACCTGTACAACAATGCGTATGCTTGATATCTCGCCTATATACGTACATATGTCTGTATGCTCGTTTGTTTACACAGCCATATATTAGTTTTTATTATGAGACACTTTTGATTTTTCACTTGATTTATTAATGAGAATTTATAGCCGACACGGCGGCGGGAAAAGGTCGGATGCATCTAATGAAAGCGAGGCGCTGGCGCTGCCTTTGCATATTTATAGTATGAATTTCGGGGCGCAAGAATTATGATGCTGCCGCTGCCCTGGATAGAGGCAACGATGTCTGGCTAGGAGCTTTAGTAGTTTCCATAGGAGGAGCAGGATAAGATAAATGGGAATTAGGTTTATATGTTTTATGTTTCCAATTTGAATAAATGTTTCATGCAACGCTACGCCAGTAGCAGTAATTGCTTTGTCCTAAAAAGGACTTTCATTTAAGAAGAAAATGCTACTAGGATTGGAATAGCATTATTATAGGATTTCGTGAAACTTTAAATATAATTTAGCAGCATCAGTTAGGCCTACAAATCATTAGAGTTAAGTAGTCTGCCGTAAATTATTCCTTTAATAAAATAAAATAAAGAAACAAATGCGAAGGCAGGCAGTTAATTCTTCTGACATTTATTTAATATATTTTATTTGTAATATTTTCAGACTTCAGGCGTATACATATAAATCGGACTAAATACGTAATGGCCTTATGACACAGGGCACAAGTTTTCATTAATTAAAGTTTTCATTAGAGGCTTG
>JAEIIF010013196.1:0-14506 GCA_018874455.1 Drosophila trapezifrons | reverse complement strand
TGCCCACAACATCGAGACTCTTGATCTTCTGCCGATTGAGTATCTTCACCGCCACCTTGAGGCGAGTTACTTGGTGTTCGCCGACCTTCACCTTGCCAAAGCTGCCGGTGCCCAGGGTGGCGCCCAGCAGATAATGTCCGATCTTAACTCGCGGCGGGTTGTTGGCAGTGCCAGGATCTCCCAGCTCAGCGGGCGGGGACTTCGTTTGGGACATCTCAATTACTGTAAGTTCTCCTTAAGCTTCACAGTGGAGGAACTCTGTTCGTTGGTTGCTACGGCTGGACTGAAGTACGAAGTGGTTTCCTCGGGTTTTGAGTGTCAAGGTTTCCAGTTTTGTTTACGGAACGATTCGTCTGCCTGCTTGGCTTTTATTTGCGTTTTTGTTTATATATTCTGGCTTGGGTTATCAATTTTCAAATTGCCTTGAAGAATATATTATCAGAAATAATTCCGTTAAAAAAAAAGACTAACTAAATGCGCTTTTTGTTTCAATTCTAAATACTAATTTCACTAATGGTAAAGAATTTTAAATGTAAGTTTTCTCTACAATTACGACGTCCTCTCACCTTTCCGTTCTGCTCCTTGGCCAGGCGATGGAAGCGCATGGCAGCAAGCACGGCAATAGCGGCCACCTCGTCCGTCTGCGTATCCTGGCCCTCGCTGCAGCCCTTGATGATGGAGCTCAGATGGTCAAGGACATCGCGGCGAGACTGGCGGTCCTGCAGGCCGTTACGGGTGATCTGGTCAAAGGTGTCGTCGAAGAAGCACTCGAAGATGTAGTCCATGACCAGCTGGCGGCGGGATATCCTCCGATTTCGTTGGTAGTCTGCCCTTTGTTCGGGCTGCCGGCGCAAGCGTTCCCTCGCCCGTAACCGTAACCGTGTCCGTGACTCAGTTTCCCGTCGGAAGCCGTAGAAATGTTGCGGTAATGGCAACCAGCAGTGAACCCACACAAATTGACTTTTTAATTGACTTACAAGCCGCTGGAAAGCCGCCAGCAACTGCGAAAACATGGTTTAAATTCAACAAAATTAAATCACATTCACAGGAAAAATATTGTTTAAATCAATTTCTTTCGAACCAAAAATTTAAAATTCACAAGAACCGTTGGAACCAAAAAAACTCCCGGACAGAATCAGCTAAAGAGTCGCAATGCCACAAAAAGAGAGTAATAATTAAGGACAAGAGCGAGCTCACTCTCTTTTTGTGGCCTGCTCTCGCTATTGATTTCTTTTTTGCTAGCTGGCAATGACGTGCCGCTAGCTCTGAAGAAACATAAACAAATGAATAATTAACAGGAAAAAAATGTACTTCCATTGAAAGCTTGGTATATTTATTTAAAGGCAACTGAAATTGTAATTTTTTCTTTATTTGAAACCGTGTAAAGCTTCCTTAAATTTCCCATTGCATTATCTGCCGAGAGAAGAGATTGGCAAACAGGTGTTTGATTGCCTGCCGCCAAGCTAAATCTCTCGGGGCACTTCAATATCCTGAGCAGGATTCAAGGACCCAATTGAACGCGATTCGATGGGTTTTAGAAAAATGTTTATAGCTACGTGCAATTTCCTTGCATTTTTCCAACCAATTTATTCACCGCACGCAACTCACACAGAATATTCCACCCCGCTCATCAGACGTCGCCGGAAAACTAAACAAATGAAACCGAGTGTTCTAACAGCGCTCAGCTGTTTCTCCCTACACTCTCACTCTCTCGCCCTCTCTCTTGCCTCGCTCTCACAAACCCTCTCTTTGCACAGAGAACGTTACAGCGATTTAATAGGCGGTTCATAGGCATAAAGCGGTATTAAAATGACATTTCAAAATATATATTCGCACATTTTACACAGATTCTGATGGGCGTAAATGGGAAAATGGTTGCACAATAAAAATAATATTCCGGAATGTTTGCTTAATCAATATGAGAATGACAACATTTACACAGCAAAGCTGTTTTTCAATGGCATTTTAAACGTAATTGTCAATTAAGGAATTTATTAACGTTAACTCTTGAAATAAATTTGTAGATTTTGCAGTATTTTAATGTTTACATTTTTTTGGCTAATGAGGAATAAAAAATGTATTTATCTAAAATTTCTAGTTAAAGCAAAGACCTTAGTTTTACAGAACAATTATTTTTTTGTCTGTTTTTCTGATTACTCAGAAGTTTGCAGTGAAAAAGTAATGCCCGACCCTGTAAACTTTATATAGTAAAAGGTATGTGCTCTTGATAAAATCGATTTAGCCATATCTGTCAAGTTCATTTTTTTAGTTTCTACTTAAAACTAAACAAATATCGGCTTACCCAAGCTAGCTTCTTGTCTTGTTGATGTTATTGAGTAAACTGATACCCCAGCAAGAGGGAACCGATGACTAATTATACCCCGAAAAGTCTCCTTTTCATAATATTTTCAAGCTAAATTACCGCTTACCAATCAATTTGTTTGTTTGTGATTTTCTTATTGATTACACAGCCAACGACAAAACATTCGAGGGCTTCAACTGCTTTTCTTTGGGATTACGTAAATTATTTCCAATTAAAATGCTAATTTCCTGGCATATGTAAATTCAATTTGAAATTAAATTGATCAAACAATTTAATACATTCCCTCTTCACTGTCTCTTTCTCTTATAACAAACAATTTGTTGAGGCAATTATAAAAAGTGCCCTCATAAACAAATGCAAAATACATTTTAAATTTAATGTAAATTCCTATGCTCACACGAATTTATTTAAAATTTAAAATAATAATAGGGGATCTGTTTACACGGTTTTCTATCCCTTTTCCCAATTACTTTTTGCTTATGCAGCGCACATATCAATTTACACATGCATAAATTATTCCGGCACTCATTCCATGTGGCAATATTTACACGTTTAATATTTGGACTGACAATTAAGCGTTGGGTAAATATTTAAGCACAGCCATAAACATTAATTAAGAACGCACACATGGATCCGGACTCGAATCCGGATCCGGATCCGCACAGACAATGAGATGATGACGAGATAATAATGTCTGGCGGAGACTTTTCGGGTCCTGCGCCTTAATCGCATATGCAAATAATTATGAAGGGCATACGGAAAATGCGTGTAATTAACCCGGTCCATTAAAATGGAGTATTTGTGCTACTGCTACTGGTTGGCCAACAATATTTTCACCTGATCAGAGCTCACCTGAGCGCTAATTAAAAGGCCGGTCGTCGGCAATGCAATTGTGGCCATATTCCGCCCAAAAGGTTGCGAATAAATTGAATTAAATGCGTATGCAATCACCAGATATATACATATGCGAGCACACATAAATGCAACAATATGTGGGCTGCGGTCGCTGGAAGCCGTGGCGGAAGCGGAAATGCATCCGCACACACAAAAGCCTGGTGAAATTTTTATTCAGCTTCCGTTTCTGGCATCCAAATGTGCGGGCAAATAAAGCGCAATAAGCGCATTTACATAATACGAGGCGATGCAATCTAAAAGTTGGCCAACAGCGTCGCACGGGGAGAAATTACGACTGCAATTTATTGGCGGAGAGATTGGCAAAAATATGACTCCAGAGATATGCATCATTCCGAGTGCATTGTAAGCACTCAAGCAGACTCCTGGAAAATAACCCGGATTTATGACGGCACTCCAGCTGTGACATTCTTCAAGTCTCACACTTGCAAAAAATTCTTACAAGAACTAAAAACTGCGAGGTCTGGCTATATTTTAAAGGATTTATTTATATTTCTTAGTTTAGATAGGCACTCTCTTCCCTGACTTGAGACTTGAGTCATCATTTTAGCTAAAAAAGCAAACAATTTAATCGTATCTTGTTCCTAAGACAATAATAAATCGCTGCAAAAGCCTAACAAGAGCCCAAATCAAATCTGTTTTGTTTGGGGAATTATTAAGTTGAGTTACGAAAGACGCTCTGCAAAATAAACTAACTATAAATCAAAATAGTTGTTCCGGATGACATATATTTTTTGCTTTTCCTTACCAAGTTCTATAGGAAACATTATTTAAAAGAATCTCTAAGATAGCCTGTGACAGAAGTGTTTAAAAATCCATTCTTCTTCAGAGGATAACATATTTTTTCGCCGACTGCAATTTATGATTTCCGTTTCTTCTTTGCAGACTCCTCTGCCTGGCGATCAACCAGGATGATTCATTCAACTTGGAGTACCGCGGCCCGGTCATCATGAAGGGCAAGCCGACGCCCATGGACGTCTGGTTCCTGACACGCGCTACCTGCAGTGCGACGGCCATGGGTACACTTCCTCCGGGAGCGGGAGGCAGTGGGAATGGAAGCCTGGACTCGCCGCAGCTGCAGCCGACAACGCCGACAACGGCAGGAGGTCCGCCTCCGCCAGGGCACCGAACAGGACATGCCAGCGTGTCACGTACCTCGTCCGCTGGCGCAGGAGCAGGAGCAGGAGCTGGAGCTGAGGCCAGAGCCGGGGGCACATAGGAGATGTGCAGGGACTCGTCTTGCTGCTGCTGAAACATCCTGTAAAGTTGAAACTGCGTGCGTGACTCCCCCGTCTGTCCAATGTCCGATGTCCGAATGTACGGGTCTGCTGGTCCTTGGACCACTTAACCACTTCATTTCTATGCCTTTGTGTTTGTGTTGTCCTGCATCCTGCAGCATCCCAAGTCTCCTCGTGTGCCTCTCCTCTCTGTCTCCCGCGTGGCATTGTGTGATTGCTGCTGCCGGCACGTTGCGGTCTTGAGGGAAATGAGGAACCGGAGGAGCTGAGCCGGAGGAGCCTCGAATCGTCGCATCCTCGTGCAAGGTAATTTATGTTAATGCTCTCCTATCTGCAGCCACTCAGTTGGCATTTGAGCCAACCCATTCTAGCCAACCACTTAGCCGAGTCACTTTACAAATGATTTACATTTCTTGCGTGTAGGTTTACGTTTACGTTTACGTAATTTATGCCACATTATCGGTATGTGTCCTCCGATTCCAGGAAATTAGCCTGAGCTCTGCCCTTGGGCACCTAGCCAAGTTATCTGGACAAATTGTATAGAATATAATGTGTGATTTACAGTGAGGGTTAAGGTAACTACCTAAGAGGAGTTGACTTATTCTCCACTAGAATAAGGATGTGATTGCGCCAGAATGAGTCATCGTTATGCCTCCCCTTTAATGCCAAATTATCAGGCCATCTTCTCAAAAACCCCTAGAAATTAGCCTGAACCACTCTGCTGGCCTTATCTGGACAAATTCTAATGCCAGCCATAAAGAATATTTTGTGCCACGACGAGTAGCTTTGACAACTTTCATCCCATTTGGCCCAATCCGTTCGGCAGTAAACTAGATAAGTCCAAAACAACTCAATATAAAAGCCATAATATGCCAAACAGTTAAATATATATATCTCTCTCCCACGAAAGGATTTTGTCAGCACAGCCAGCGAAAGAGCAAATCCTGGGTCCTAGCTCCTGACCCGCCTCCGTCTCTGTCCGCTTATTTTATCCTCCAGCAAAATCCAGTGCCTGATGCTGGCATTTATATATTCTGTGTGTGTTTTTGTTTACAAAGTTTTGGCCAACCGAAGCTGCTCCTGCTGCAAGCAAGTGTTCTATTCCAGCCAAAATACCGCAGAACGGAGCAGCGGAACAGGGCAAAAAGGGGATCGGGGAAATAACGCTGTGCATTGAGAATTTAACACATATTTTGAAAACAAATATTAGACATGAGCAAACCGGCGAACATGCTCAAGGCATAGGGGCATCCTAAGGAAATGCCACCAGCAAGGGCAGTTTCGAACTGAGCGATTAGCCAAACAAACAGGCCCTTCAATATATTGATTTAAAATCGTTGGCTTGGCTTAAATGAAAGTTGGTGGAAATCTAATAAAATTGCTTAAGCTTTTAAAATCAATACTTTCATAAAATACGTTCTTAAAATGAGTTGCGAACATAGAAAGAATCTCAAAAGAAGAGAGCTAAAAAAACCTCGGGGCTTGTGAGTTTATTTGGAATTTTCTTTTATATTTAAAAAAAGAACAAACATTATCAAAGCATCAATACATTGATATTTTTGATCAAATTTATATAAAGTCTTATTTTTTATTCATTTTGTTTATTATTTATAGTTAAGTTTTCTGTATAATACAATATGTAATGGATTTCTTTTTTTTTTCTTTTAATTGCTGCATCAAAGCCTTACAAAACTTTTCGGTCAATGCTCATATATTAAATAAAACTAAACTTTGTTTATACTACTTTTATTATTAATTTAGGTTTTTGATTGAATGTTTAATCTTTTTTTTTAATTTAAACCAAATTCTTATATTTTATAGATTGTAGGGTATTATTTACTGTATACTACAATATTTTTTGATGGTCAGATAAATCGAATTCACATTTAGAGCGTAATAATGTTACTTATTAAAGCAAAGCACTTTATAATTTACAGCCCGGTTGGGAAGAACCCTCTATAAATTGTAATTTTTAATGCCTACCCTCTAGGCTATTTTTGGCCAAACCTCGCTTAATATACAATGTCACAGAGCGTAATGAAATCGCATTAAACGCCCCCTCAGAAACCCATTCGCATTTATGTACAAATATGTATGAAAGTGGCATGCCTCGGCAAAAAAGCTGAATGCTGAATACTTGCAGGCAAATTCGGTGGCCCAATTTTTGGGCTGGCATTTTAAGTGCACACACATTACACATATATCGCCATTGACTGTGTGTATCTGTCTATCCCTCAGTCAGTATATATCTGCTTATGGCCCCGATATGGCGCACATTATCGTTAAATGCCAGGGGCAACAACAAGTTGGCATGCAACTTGATGACTTGGAAGTTGGCAGGCACAGGATCTGACTCGGGCACAGGCACAGGCATTTTGATGATGCCATTCAGGAGGCATCAGGACTGATGTGTGGAACGAGTGTTTTTTCTTTAGGGAGCTCCTAACGAGGCCTCGTTAGAAATGGATTAACATTGATTAGTTTTTGCGGCAGAAAATTTCCCTAATTAAATGTCTCGAAATATGGTCAGGCATTTTTAATAAATCTCAGCTCTTCCCGCTGCTTATCCCCGGTGGCTCATTGAAATTCATTGGAGCCAGAAGTAAAAAGTACAAAAAACCCATAAAAGTTGCCTGATTTGGTGGCACTTTTTCCTTTCCCCCGTCCAGAATTCCACAAAAGTAATCCAGCTTTTGGGTTGTTTCCTTTCCTTTCCGTTTTATTCCTCTCCCTTTTCGTCTGCTCATAATTTTCCTCATTTTTCCTATTTAGTCTTATTTATTCTTCACATCCGGCCTATTTGTACAGGATGTTGCTGGGTGACTGCCCTTTCTTCTTGGAAGGCCCTTCCCCTGAGTTGCCCCACTTAAAGGACCTTCGATGAGGGAATGCATTGGCCATAGGGCCACACTTCAGAATTGTAATTATTTTTAATGATTGCACCGCTGGCACTGCCTGCACTCCATATCCATCAACTATAATGAGCCACTCGCCTCATCAGCTCCACTTCAGAATCATTTATCATGCGCCCAGACAGACACACAGACAGACAGACGGATAAATAGTAGTGTGTTTATCTGGGGCAAATTTATTCCGAGGCCATAAAAGGCCGGGTTTTCTTTACATTTCCGCATCAATGGAAATACTGATGCTGCCATCGACCTCGCACAATTTCCGCTTCCTGTGCGCTAACACACAAATCCGGATAGCGCGGTGGAAAGAAAAATACCAATCAAATAAATATTTACCCAACTAAATACGGCATAAACTCTTATGCGACAATTGGGCGTGGCACTCAAGGCCGGGCATCTTATTAAAAATTTAGTTGAAATTCCCAGTGACAGGCGTGCAAAGTTTGCCAGCTGCAGGGAGAAAAGGAGACCCGGTCTCTCTGTCTCATTTAAAATTCATAAAGATGGAAATTATGATTGCGATGAGCCGACGACAAAATGTCAGAGGCAAAAGGCTTCTTTCTGCTCTCGGTCCCAAGGCGTCTCTCTACTGGAACCGAGGGGGCGGAAAGCTGGGGAAAAATAAAGAAAGAAAATTGTGCTAACCCAGGGAAGCTGCGACATAATAACGCTTATATAGTAATAACGCTGATGACGTTAGCACAAGGCGATAATGAGGCTCTGGCAGATGAGTTACGCATACGCCCCGTGCAACCGAAAGGGTTGACCCCGTAAATTCAATAGAAACTCCTCGCATTTCAAAAAGAGCTCCATCTCCTCCCCAATTGAATTATCTCATCTCTTTGCTGCTCCTCACCTGGTGAAACTGTCAGAATGTGGAATGTGGGCCAAAGTTTCTGGCATGCTTAGTTTTTCGGGCGCCCGAAACATAAAAGTTTTCCTATTTAGATTACTGTCGACTGCCAGTTTTTGGGGCATAAAAACTTTTATTGCCCCGGCTGCTCTATTAATAAATGATACAAGGATGCAGGACACTCAGAGGTAACCGATGGAGCATGTGGCAGGAGTAATTTAACTGCAGCCAGGACTCGACCCTGTCAACATTTGCCTGGGAAAACATTCGAGGCGTGGCTTAATCGAAAACTCGGCACTAATTTCAATTAAAGTTGGAATGATTGCAAACAGGCAAACAAGAGACATTCCATTCCATTGCAGACAACTTGGCAACGGCATTAACTGACGTTATCCTTTGAAGCGTCCCACTCTGCCGCCTCGCCACAAATAGAAGCTGGGCAAATAGAGGACTTCGATGGCTTCATTCATTTGCATACCGAGGCAACTTTGCCACGCAGCTCAGCAGCTGCACTGGTGGCAAATCACGTCAATGTCTGACTCTAAATGTTGCCGACAACAAATCAATTTGAGGCGGGTTTACCATACCAAATTGAACTGGATCATTGTTTATACAGTTGGCCCCCAGCCGGAGTATCTTGCGGCCTGGGGAGCAGTCGGAAGTGGTATTTGCTATGACAGCACCAGGACTTAACGTGGAGTGCATTTAGACTCGTGCCATGTTGCATCTGCTGATTTAATATTGGTTAGAAGAGGTGAAAGGTTACCAAAGAAATCGTTGGCTTAATTTAAGCAATTGATTCTAATAAAATATGATTTTAAATGTGGGGTATTATCAACAATTATAATAAATGAAACAGTTGTCTTGAAACGTTTAGTTAAACACGGTGGCAGCTCCGGTTTTTAATCGATAGTTGGATAATTTTGTACTTGTTCATATCACTGAGAGGCTTGCGGTTTTCTAAGCAAACCAGTGTCTGGGCACATTAATTTATTTATTTTATATTTCTTCGTCTTGCTTTTATTTATTTTTTTTTATCTTAAGTTGTTCTACATTTTTTCAGTCTTGGAAAGTGAGTCCTAATTATTATTTTAAAATAACTACATTAACCATGAACCCCTACTTAAAGTGGACAGTAACAGTTATTACCAGAAATATTTTTTAATATTTGCATTCAATTTTAAAAGGATGCGTTTAAATTTGATTTAAAATTCCATCTATATTTGCATTAAAGATTAAAGTGTTGCATCCAATTTTTTACTGATAATTGTTTTAAAATTATTTATCGCTGAAAAAATGTTAACTACAAAAAGGAAAATATATTACGTTAGCCAGGCATATCCCGGACACTGCCCATCGACACCTGGCTGAAATCCACAAATATTTTATTCTCACTTTGATTAAAATATTTTTTATCGGCATATTTACGGCTGAGAAAATATTGTTATTTTCAACGCGAACATACATGTATGGTCCACAACATATCCTTTGCAATCGCTGCAAATCGAGTGAGTGAGCGCAGAGTTTATGTTTTTCTTTTTCAATCGTATGCAATTTGCCGCGAAAAAAGGGAAACAAAGGCATCTTCGATGTCGGTAACTTTCCGTGAACCATTTTCCCGTTTTCAGATTCCGATTTTTCAAGCGCTCAGCCTTTTTTTGCGGCCAGCACATTTTCTTTGGTTTTTTCCGCCACAGTTTGATCTTTTTTTTTTTGGATTCCGCTCGACAAAAGGCGTAAACTTTTCAGACAGCGGGGGTGCTAAAGTGGCATTTTTTGCCCCGCTTGCCCGGCTTTCGCTCTGCTCTTTTTGCCACTCAAACATTCCCTTTTGTGCAGTGTACGTCCACGGGGCGTATGGACAACATTTGGCCCACCTTCGTGCATTTGATTTGTGGGGCCATAAAGTTCCGAGGCAACAACGATGCTCCGATATTTACAATTTTAATTCAATTTGCTGGGAATTCCTGTGTGTGTTCGTCCGTTCGCTTGTCAGAGGCAGAGGGGGCGTGGCCGGGTATGACCCCCAAGGAAACACTTGCTGCTATTTTTGCACATTAAACTAATCGATATTTTATGTGCCGAGTGCCGGGTAAGGGATGGAGAGAGAGCATTAGATGCAAGTACATTTTAGCCATTTTGTCGTCGTGGTTGTCGTAGTCGATTCAATGACAGCTCGGCCGAAGGACAGCCAAGGACTCGTAGCATGTTGTTGTTTAATTGTCTGTAAAATTGTTAAATTGCTTAGCGTGTCAGCAGGATCCTGGGCAAGGATAAGGGGCGGGGGCTAAGGACAGGATGCTGTCAGAGGCTCCGGGGTTAACATGCAAGTGCAATTACTATCGACTGCCATTCGATACCATCGATTCATTTATTTATTTCCAGCTTGCAGATCCATTTTAAATTGTGGTTTTACGAGTATATATATGTCAAAGGAAACCCTCTAAATTACTCTCTGTATTCAGCAATTAAATGAGTATTCAGTTAAATAAATTCAATAAATGTTTAGTAACATTTTATCTAACCAAAACTTTGTTAAATAATCCCAAAACAGGGAGAAATGTACCTTGTTTTCTCTAATATCCGCTCGGGAAAAATAAGTGTTTTGCCAAAAAGTATGCCATGAGCTTTCCAAGTGCTGGTTTTTTATGGTCAGCATCTAAATTGAAACACGAAAGTTGCCAAGCCGCAAATGCAAAGATCAAAACTGTCGGGAGCCATAGAACTGGCTCCACTAATGCCATAAATAATCGTTTTGCTGGCAGACCTTTAAACTTTACTTGTATTTTTTTGGGATGTTGGGGATGGGAATTGCTTACGTGATTGAAATTTCGAAAATTCCCAAACAAAGGCCGCCGACATAGGTTGGACTGTTTTTATTTTTTTATATATATTTTTTTTGGCAATCAAAAGTTGTTTGCGCCTTTGTAGTTGGACTGTTTTGTGGCTTGTTTTCAGGCGCACCCACGACCTCTGGAACTGAAACCCCTGGAAACTCTGCCCGGCACGCAGTTGGCATAACAAACAAGAGTCCGGCTAAAAAAAAGCCAGCCAAGTTTCTTGTTCCGTTCCGTTTTCACATGGCCAAAGTCCAACTTTTGACATTGACACTGTTTCCACCTCGTGTGTCCTGTCCTCTCCGGCGATCCTGGCCCCTATCCGTATCCCGGCTTTACGGCGTAATTGGGCGTGAAGGGTTAAATTGAATTGCGTGCTCACGGGAGCCAAACGCTTAAGCAAACACAAACAGAGCTCTGATTTCCACAGCTCCTTCCTTACAGATAGACAAACATTTAGTATTATTCTTGTCTTTTTTTAAACAAATAAATAGGAGTCAAAGGTAACTCAGGAAGGGCTTTTAGGACAGATGTGTCAAGTAAGCTCCTTCTTATTCACTCAGTTTGGTATTTCCTTAATCATAAATATTTTAATATAGCTTAACTCTCCAGTATATTAATATTACTCTTCCCAAAAGGCCTTACACATTTTTATCTATAACAATAGGTTCACAATCTTGTTCTCTGTGTAAGGAATGACCACATTTAATGCTGGGTCTGTTCGTGACCGACATAAGAGTATTTATATTTCCCATTTTGCGTTCGAGCATTCCCACTAAAATCGCTCTTAATTGTTTTCTCGTTACAGCCTGTGGATTATCCTGTAAAAATGTTTAAACTATCTAAGTGTGTTTGCTTGATCCCTGTAGATGTGTGTGTACTATTGTGTAAAGGATGTGTGTAATTTGTTAATATGTATTTATTATGATCCTACTTTGTGATGGTTTCTTAGGCTGAACTTTTTCGTGTAACTAAATCTAATCGAGGAAGGCAAAAACAAAAAAAAAAGAAACTCGAACTGTATAAAATCGACGAGCAAAACAATGTAAGGCAAATATTCTAACTAAACCACTCTCAACTTTTGGGACAACTTAATTAAGCCGTAAACGTAAATTAGCATAACCAAAAGGCACCAAAGGATAAGCAAAACCAAAACAAAGGAGACAAAGATATATAATATATATAACAAACATATAGATGTAATTGGGTTCGTCAACTTCTATACAGGGCTATCGACCAGTAAATAAACCATTAACAAAATTGTTAGCAAACCCACAACTGCACCAAAAGTAACCCTATACAAATGTACAACCAAAATAAAAGTATTTACATGGATAAATGTTCTACAGTCTACAGTCCAAGGCATCCAGAAAATAGTACTATAGGCTAAGCAATCGTATATAAATCTATAGAAGAACTCTCCAGGCATCTCGGATAATCCAAAGATCGTTCAAGTTTCCATTGATCTATGTGGGCATCGTTACGAAGGACAAATCTCTACTTTACTCTAACTGAAAAATAGCTTTATAGTTCTTAAGCCATCACGCCGGAGGCCTCTCTCCGAAATCATGGACTTTGGTTAACACAGATGCAAATACTCTAAAACGTAAATTAAAATACAACAAAATATATCCAACTGTTCAGCTGAATGTTCTTCTAAGGCAAGCGTAGCTTAAGATCTGGTCGAAAGGCGACTCGATTTGTTTTCCGTTGGTCTAAAGTGGTGTTGAGTGTTAAATCTAAGTTAATTACTTGTACTGTAAGACGTGTTAAGTGCTAAGCTAACTAAGCCCCCCACTAAAACCCAAATCTCTGCCCCCGTCTGTCTTCAGCTGTACACGAAATGGAGTATATAAATGTTAAATATGTTAAAGTGAAATCAATATGTAACTGTAACCCAAGAGTAAAATGCAAGATAAACATACGCAGAAGCAAATAAAAATATTTCATTGAACCCTGATATGTTAATCTATTTATTATTAATATAAATATATAATTTTCAGCACACTTTACTTGGGGTTTTTGGGTTTCATATCAGAGGTAAATATATATATATAAATATTTTATATCAGAGGTAAAAATCATATCAATTTCGGTTTGTATTTTGTTATTCTTTTTATTTTGAGGTTTATAAATAAAGTTTTGATGCGTGTCGCCTCCTTGAAAATGAAATTCCATAATTACATCTGAGGTTGTAAATCCGCGCTGAGCGATTCCTTATTCAGCCCACGATCGCACGTCTGAGGGAGCTCATCAATGTGCTAATCAAATTACATGTTGTTTCGACTTCTGCCACTTGGATTTGGGCAACAAAGCCTGGGCAGCCTCCTCCTCCTCCCGTGCGATTCGTTCCCGAATCCAATAACTCGCTCCGCAAACCAGGAGCAGCAGGCTGGGTATCAGGATGAGCAGGACCAGGCCCAGAGAGATGCTTGCCACGCGCGCCGACTGCTCTTCGTGTCCTGCAAAAGTTTGTAATGGAAAATAGACAAAGGTTGCATGGATTTGGAGGTCCTGAGATATGTGATGGAACTTGAACTTTATGTTACGTTTTTGTCTGTTAATTTAATTACAAACTTCTTATTTAATGTCTATCTTATTTAATGTTATTCATTTAATTTATTTTCTTTTATTCAGATTCCTATTAGGATTTTAAAAATGTCTTGAGATGTCTATCTAGTCTTATATTGTATTCAAGCAGGTATATTTTTAGCCTTGTAGCTTGCACTCCTTCTGGGGAAAATACTGTTACCTTTGCTGTTCATAAATTAAGCCACCAACTAGGCCATCCATCTAGCCATCCCCCCATCATCCTGTTCTCCATTCACCTCTCAACCCCTCAAGGCTCAAAACTACATAGTCGCCTAGTTCTCGAGCTCGTTTCGTCCTGCCATTGTTGTTGGCTTCTATTCCCGGATAGACAAACGCTGCATACTGGCACATTGATGGAAAGGACGAAGGATTCAGCAGCAGCAGCAGCAGGAGCAGCGGACAAACAGACATAAGTAACGGCAACTTGTCCATCAATTTGCTCAAGATTGATTGACATTGGCGTAATGCACACAATACATTTCTCCCCAGTGGGCGTAGGTGGAGTGAATGGGCGTGGCAGTGGTAACAGTGGCAGCAGCAAAAACAACAATGAGGCACAGCTTAAAAAAAACCAAGTGACAGTCGAAGATTAATGTCTCTGGCTTCGGTCTTATTGCTTCGTTATAAATTTCATGTAATTCGTGTTTGCACTGCCGTTGCACTGAGGATACACTGGACAACAATAGGGGGATAGTAATGTGATATAAAAATACAAAATAAGCATTGATGTTATTTTAAAAGTGATAAGTATTTGATTTCAGGAGACTTGGTGAGTAAAACTGTTAATAGTGTCATGACACAGGGCACAAGTTTTCATTAATTAGAGTTTTCATTAGAGG
>JAEIIF010013159.1:0-11047 GCA_018874455.1 Drosophila trapezifrons | reverse complement strand
TTTCGGTTGGCACTAACTTATAATACCCTTGTACCCTACGGGTACCGGGTATAAAAACCCCGTTTCAGAGTCTGATATAGTCGAAATGGGGAAGTTGTGGGACAAAACAATTAAATTGCTGTAGCGTATGGTGCGTCTGCTGGTCGGCTTGAAATCCCTTCGAGATTCCGAGGGCTTAGTGACCATAATACCCCAAGAACTCCAACCAAATCTTCCTGTAGTGACCTTGAAACTCAATGAAACCCAACTACATCACGATGTGGGGACCAATGTATCATCGAGGACCCAATGGTACCCAAATTCCCTTGTAGGGCCCGATGACAACTCAGTTAAAGTAGAATCCCAATAAATAACACTCTCTTGATTACATATTAAATATATATATATTTTTCGCATTATTTATCAGTAGAGTTATATTCCATAAAAACTATGTTTATGCAAATTTAACAATGATATACGGGGACATTCCTTTTATAGCTTTCAGCTGTGAGCTGTGATTATTAGAAATAAATCCAAATATCGAAAAATCGGTTTGAAAATTATTAAAAATATTGTGTATATTTCGGGTTTTATTAAATAAAAATATTAACACTTCCCTATCGCTGTATGGGCGTAAATAAATAAATTTGCCAAGAGGACGTGTGGGGCCTACAACTTATATATCGTATATGGGCTATGCTAGGTGAATGCTTCGGATTTGGACACAAACAGCTAGATATTTATAAATATACATATAGACATACATATACAGGGTACAAATATATATTACGAATTATCGAACAAATGCATGCAAACACTTTAAAAAAAACCCCGAAAAGAAATGCAAAAATTGCCAGTAAAATGTTCGTAAAACACAGAATTCGTTGATTGAATGTGAAGTAACACTAAATAAGCATATACACATATATTATGATATATATGTTTCTCTTACATTGCTGTTGTCTTTTCTATGGCTGCAAAAGCAGGCCGTTAACAGTGGCTTAACATTCTCGCGGCTTTTCTGCAGTTGACCTTCAGTCTTCGCTCTTAGTTATAGTTTGCTGCAATTCTCCCGCCCTCCTGCCCTGCCCGCCCACAATCTCTGGATCTCTCGCTCTATGCCTAACCGAAAATCTATGCGAACATTAAATTCTATAAACAAATTCATCATCCATCCAGCGAAGACGCAACGGGACTTGCACTTAACGCGAACCTAAATCAAACGTAAATTAACGGCAAGTTAACAGTGATTTCCGGCCTGTCTTTCAGCTTCCGGTTTGCGATTTCCACCCCATTACATCTTCTCCGCACCATTGGCGGGAATAGCAGGTGGGTTGGACCTGTTGCCGGCCAGCTCCTGCTGGATCTCGTTCAGACTCTTGCCCTTCGTCTCCGGGACGGCGAAGAAGACGAAGAACACGCCCAGAACCGTCAGTCCGGCGAAGAGCCAGAAGGTGCCGCCGATACCGAGGGCCTCGTTCAAGTCATCGAACGTCTTGGTCACGACGAAGGCCAGCAGCCAGTTGGAGGTTCCGGCCAGCGAACCGGCGAATCCCTTGATGTCGGTGGCAAACAGCTCGCCCATCATCAGCCATGGCACCGGTCCATAGCCCATCGAGAACATGATGATGAAGACGCACAGAGCGGCCACCGGCAGCCAGCCCAGGCTCTCCACCTGGGCCTCGTCCTGGCCCTGCAGGAAGAAGTAAACTCCGATGGCGGTGGTAGCAACGGCCATGCAAGCGCCCGAGGACAGCAGAAGGATGCGACGGCCCAGCTTGTCCACAACCATGGTGGAAACAAGGGTGGCCACAACCTGCATGATTCCGATCAGAATGGTGGCCCACCTGGGTCCAATGCCAGTGTTGGCTTCCTGTAAGGGTAAAGGTCTCATTTAGCGATGTTTCCATTAAATATTCAGAGAGGCAAACCCACCTTGAAGATCCTCGACGAATAGAAAATAACAGCGTTGATGCCGGACACCTGCTGGAAGAACATCAGACCCAGACTAATGGCCAGAGCCTTGCGGGTGACGGGTCGGTTCAGGGCAGCCCACACATTGACCTTGTTCTCGCGGATTTCCCGATCGGTTTCGCGCAGTTCCGCCAGCTCCGGCTCGTAGTCGTACTCCTTGCCACGCAGCCACTGGATGGCCTTGATGGCACCCTCGGACCGATCTTTGGCAACCTGTCAAAAGGGGATTTCAGGAAGTTAGACATGTTCTTCGATTGTTTATCTTTTCTATCGTCCGCTTTTGATGGCAGACTCGTGGTGCTTTTCATATCTTTTGGGTTTCGGTTTTACCGAAAGGTATTTTTGATTGACTTGCAGATTATATCTACTCAAGATATACTTATACTTTAATTCAAAGGCGTCATCGAGTCATATATTATATATATTTGCATGATATTATTTTTTTTTGTTAGGAATTTTGTTAAGTCTTGAAACCTCATAATTTAATGACCTATTTTATCACATTTAATAATATTTCTAATGATTTAATAAACAGGAACTTTGATTGATCAGAAAAATGAAGGTATTATCGATAAAAGGATCGATTGACCGATTTATTTCTTAACAGATGTGATTTTAAAAACCTATAAGCTTTAATAATTCAATTTTTATGAAATAAAATGATGATTATGATCAGAAAAAATAAGGTATTATCGATAAAAGGATCGATTGACCGATTTATTTGTTAACTGATGTGATTTTAAAAACCTATAAGCTTTAATAATTCAATTTTTATGAAATAAAAACCTAAATATAGAAAAATAAGCGGACTGCCATCTTGGGAACATTAAATCTAATCTAATTCAAATATTAACTCACCAAATAAGTGGGTGATTCCGGCATGAAGAAGAAGATAAGTCCAAAGATGAGGGGCAGAATACCGCAGATGACGCTCACCCAGAAGATGTCCAGGCCGGCGCCAATGGCGTACACAAACAGGATACCAATGGTGATCATCAATTGGAAGAAGCTGCCCAGCGTTCCACGGATATCCTTCTGGGCAATCTCACCCGTGTACATGGGAGCCGTCACACAGAAGGCACCGCCAGCGATACCGAGAATGAAGCGGGAGGCATACATCATGCCAACATTGGCGGCCCAGATGAGCATGGCCCAGCCGGCGATGAAGGGCAGGACCAGGAACAGCATGGTCCACTTGCGGCCAATTAAATTGATGAGGAAACCAATGGGGATGCACACGCAGGCAGCACCCAATGTCATAGCCGAGCCCACCCAAGAGAACTGGTTGTCGCTCACAGGGAAATCGTATCCGCTGTGATTATCCACGATCTCCGTTTGGGCCGGGGAAGTCCAGCCCAAGAGGGTACCGGCGGCGAAGGCGCCTCCAGCTGCGGCCAGAGCGGCCACATATTGCGGCAGTTTCCGGGATTTGTTCTCCGTCGAGGTGTGCACCATGTTGCCGAGTAGATTCTCCTGATCCTGCAAAGGAAATAGAGAATTGTTAAGTAATTTTTAATATAAATCAAAGCTAAATCCTTGTAATAGTGTTGCTTAAATTCAAAAATGACAATACACTAGCTGAATATTATCCTTGGGGATCGTTCTTGGTTAGCTTTACCTTTCACAACTCTAAGAGAGATCGCTATTAACTAGATCGTTCTGCTCTGACCAACTAATTGGGACTGAGGGCCAGTCAAGCAGCTACCTGTGTGTATTATCAAGCCTTGGGCTCCGATAAGAACCCCCCGGGCCCAGTGATTAGGACATTTATTGGCGGACCGATAGGCGCATTCCATAGAACGCCTGTGCACCCATATATTTATTGCACTCTCCCGGTAACAAAAAAAAAACCAAATAAAATTGGGCTATGCTCTCCCCATTCCGATTGTGCGCTGAAGTGCTTCATTATTTCATTACGCCGGTCACATAAACAGAAGTCGCCCCCGAAATCGAGGCAGTTCACGCGTACTCGCTACCCCGATATCATTCATACGCAGAGTGGTACGGATCATTATGTTTTTTGGGCAGGAAAAGCCTTTAAGATCCCACTTAAACGACGGTGGGAACATTTTTTAAGTCAGAGATGCCGCGTGATCACCGAACTAAGGACTGCTGGCAGTCTTGATATCAAATTGAGAGGTAAAGTAGTATTGATGTTATGTTCATGTGTTCCCACTTGAAAATTTTAATACCGGTACTTGTACGTAAATACATAAGCATCCGATAGAGTTTATCAGATAAGGCGAGATTAACTGAATGGAAATTACCTAATTAAGCGATGTATATATTTATATTTATGGAGCGGAGCCAGGATGTTCACAGGTATTTTGTAGAATTTATCAGAAATAATAGACTTTAATTAGCTTTACGCTTTGATATTTATATTTTTGTATTATTGGTTTAGGCCCATTTAATTTACTTTTGTCTTTTATGTAAAAAATTTACCCCTGTTGCGTATAAAAGATTATCTTATCAAATTTAATGGCTTATATATAGAGGAAAAGGCAACGCTATGATTAATAAAAATAAACCCCCAAAAATACAATTGCCATAAACTAAACTCAGATTATTTATAGCTTCATATCTCCGAATATATCCCCTAAATAACCCTCAAATATTTGCCATTCCAAATCCCAATCCATACTAATTGTAATTATTTTATTTAAGACCTGCCAAGGGGTCACTCAAGCAGCTCCAATTAACCATATTCCACCACCTTATTAGCTGTACTCCATTGACTTCCGTTCAATGGCCATAAATTACTGTATAATCGGTGTATACATATATATGGCTAAGAGTATCGCTCGCCCAATCAGTAAACTGCCAAAATACCGGCTATGAACCATCGCCATCAGCTGGCCATATACGAGCTTTTTTATCGGAAGCTTTTACAAAAATATCTTTCATGTTTATAAACAGAACTCATTCTGGGATTGTGATATGCGGATTTCTGGTTTATTGTCAGCTTATAAAAGGGGTGTGTTTTTATTTTACTGAATGGAAAAGCTTTCTTATATCTTGATTAGTCTCTTGACCTTTGACAAGAGTTTGTGGGAAATAAATATAATACATATATCTTTAGTTTGAATCTCAAACAGCGTAATATAATAAATTAGTTAAGTTGTTAAGGCTTTTAAGATCATATCAATAAAATCCAATTTTTATTTAGTTTGTTTGTTGAAAAATCATTGCAAAAAATTAGAAAGTAAAGCAATTTATGGCCATTATTTTTTCAATTATTTCACTTATCTCTCTTACGTGATATGAGCTTTTCCGGTAAGTAAAAAAAGGGGGCCTGAACTCATTTTTATTACTGAATGTGGGGAATAGCGGGCTTTAGGGGCAACTTCTAGAGAAATCCTAAGAAATCTAAGAACTTAAAACGCAAAACCCAGCCCTGGACAAGCATAAAAGCCATTTGGCAAGCAACATATGGGTAATTTATAGCCATTTTCTCTTCGTCGGTTATTTCTTTATATATATTTATGCAAGTATCTCATGTGTCGCCGCCCACTCAAGCAGCCCACTCGGAGTGCCATTGCCAATCTCGGCCCACGCCATCTCCAAGAGAAGGAGAAGCAGGAGGAGAGGACAACAAATCACTTCCGTGAAAATGCAGGCCGAGAGTTGCAGCTGGATAGGATTGGGCGGGGTACGGGGACTGCAGGAACGCCCACATATTAACTGTCATTTACTGGGGTCGGGCGACGGGACACACCTCCGGCTGTCCGTACCGGGCTGCCTGCCGAGTCGTGGAGAGTAAACGAAGCGTTCAAATCGTGGCTAAAGTGTCTCTGAAATCGATATCTGGCTAGATTCAGTTCCGTCTGCGGCTAATGTGGTCAATCCATTGGCTTGCCCGACGTTCTGTATCTAAATTTAGCCTTACTGCCAGAGCTCTGGCAAGGGGATTCCACCCAAAAGCCCGTAGTAACCCCCCTCCCCCCAGGATGACAACTGCGTGAGCGACGGGGTCCAAGTTCGTTTCAATGTCAGTGGCAGGCGCAACAGTGCGCGTCATAAGCAAGCTAATGGTATATGCAAATACCCTTTGAGCATTCCCATAAACTGGTTCAAATATCATAAGCAAATACCGCTAAAATTCTTTATAATTATTAACTTGTCTAGGTTAATTTATGTACAATAATCCCGGGCTATTGGCTTTAAATATTTGCATTGCGGGAATGGTGAACAATTATTGATAGGTTTTTTTAATAATGGGATTTTTATACTAAGTACTAATAAAAAGAACAATTTACAGAAAGGTACGTAGTTATTCTCTCGTAAAAAACAATTAAGAAGAATATAAAAAGTCAATGAAGACTCTAAGATAGAAATGCTTTACATTTTCATGCAATTAATTTCGTAGTAAGAAAGTTTATAGTATTTTCTATTTGTAGGGTATTTTAAGGCTTTTAAACTTGATTTAATAAAAGAAAGAATTTATAAGAGCCAAAAAAAAATAAGATCAAGGCTGCCTACCAAGATCAAGTCGCATTTAAATAATCTCTTTATTAGCTTCAAATATTTCGCGACATCTAATAAAAAACTTAAGTATTTTTGGTAATTTGGCTCTGTGATTTAAACAAAATAAAAGTGAAAACAGCTTTATGGCGAACCATTTAGGGTAACTCATTGATATTCGAAAAATGTGCCATACTATAGGTATGTTATCGAACTGGTCGACTTTTCATAATTTTTGTGTTACGCCGCATTTTAAAATGTAAATTTTGCTCATAAAATCTTGTTGTTGCTGCCCCCTGAATTGTGCACAACATTTTAATGGTTTCGAAGGGGTGTGTGTGTGTTATTTTTACTAAAATAATAAACCAACACACAAAAGTGTTGACTCATCCAGTGTCAGTCAGTCAGTGGAACGAGTTTCAATTGAATTGTCCCGGTGAAATTATCAGTCGAGTGCCTTTTTGTGTTCCAAAAACACAAATCCGTATCATGCTTATTGTTATAAATAATTTCTCTAGTGGGAATCAGAGGTACGCCCCCTATTTTCGAGTGTTTACTTATCAAATTTGTCTTTGCTTTCTGGCCAAAATGAGTTTCAAAGAGATAATACAAGATAATGTTTATTTCACAGTCTTTTTGTGTGACCTTGTCCGACATAAAACCCAAAAATAAAATTAGAAAGTTTCCACATCGGTCGGAACTCATAAGGCTGATAAGCTCGGCGATCCATCAATGGGGCGGGCTTAGCTCTATAAATTTCGGAAAAACCAAAACTCTAGATAAAAGACAACAATAATTGCGTTATAATTGCTTATCGGTAGAGTTATGTATGTAAAGCGGAAATGCTGTGTGAAAGGTATTTGAACTCGTGCAATCACCGAGAGAAATATGAAATTACTTTCTTGTTCAGCTATTGGAGAAAAAAACATAAACAATTTCAGACCTGATAATTGCCTGGTAAACTATTTATATCTCATATCTCTTTTTTTTTTTGCGGCAACATCTTTGTGCTTTCAACTACGCGTTTGCTTTACAAACAATTGAGATTGCTTGCTTGTTTTGGCCAAATATTTAGCATTAAAGCTGAGTTCTTTAATGCTCTAACTTTATAATAATTTTATGTATTTTCTAACTAGGGTATTCGCACTTCGTTTCTCAGTAAAACCGATTTCCTGTCTCGTTTTTCTTTAGTTCGCACTGCGTTAATTGGACTTTCGCCGTGGCTTCTGCCAAGGTCATAATCAAAAATATTGCATTAACTTGGCTAGCCAGCTGGCCAGCGTAAATTAACTTAACTTGGCTAGTCGAAAGAGTACACAGAAAATATATGGGACATTTGTGTGAATGAATAAATATTAAATATAGTTTTAAGGCTTTAAATGTGGGAATATTTTTGTGGAAAATGTACGAATTTTGCCAGAGAATTTATTCTTTATAAAGAAAAAATATATTTGTGGGTAACTAGGGATTTGAAAGCCCTTAAAAATGTGTCTGAAAGTATGCAATAAAATGTTTGAAGTACAGAGTTCAGTGTAAAACCATTTTTCTACGATGCAACATTTTGTAGCATATTTTTGGACACTTTTTTAATGGATTTCGCAACCGTTGTTATTTATGTTGCACTCTCGGGATTTCTTTATTTTTTGTCTCAGTATTTTATGTGTTAAAGTTTTGCCTACATGTGGAGTGGAGCTAGTGCGTCCATTGTCCCCGGCTTTGACGATTTTGACCGCTTGCCGAGAACCGTATTTGGCTCCATTTTCGGCGGATTCCAGCAGGTGGGAGCTCTCCTCGTTGTTGGTTCCAGGCTTTTTGGCAACCTCCTCGCCGCTGGAGTTGCTCGACGATGCGGTGGACATCTCGCAAGGGATTATGTAAACTTCGGTTGGGGTTTTCTTAAGAGTTTCGATGGGGGGGATATGTTTTTCAGTATTCCTCGGTGTTCCAACGTCTTATTGAACCCGCTCTTAATTCACTTTTCACGGCACTTTTCCGGGCAATAATAATACGATTGGTTGAATAATACGAAATGTCCTTTGGCTTGGCTTTTTGTCCTTTAGCACGTCGTCGTCGTTATCGGTGGCCACCCACGTAGCATAGAATACTTTAAGGCGCATGCGCATCAACGGCGAAACATGTTGCTGCCCAAAATTAAAAACCCCGTAGTTGCTATTATTTTTTTTGCACAGCGATAACAATTTTGATATGGTTTCGAATATTTCAAAGATATTTTTGGATATGTATTGGGCCTTAGACTTCCGCACTCGCGAGTATCTGTATCTTGATATCTTTAACCGCACGCAACGAATGCTGGCTAGCAAATGAATGGCGCGCCAAACAATGAAAAGGCCTCCGCCGGGCTCTGGCTCTATGTGGACTCGCCGTCGTCGCTCTCCAAGTTCCCCCGAATTCTCACATCTCTGCCGCTCTCTGCTCTACGCTCCGGTTTGTGCGCCCCGAGAACTGGTCTCTGTGTCTCTCTTTCTCACTCTCTCCAGCGACCATGGTCCCGGTCCCTGTCCCGGGGTAAAGACTTTATATCCATCCGAGGCTATTGACTCGCTGCGGTAGCCAGCAAACTGGAATTGCAGGCGCCTCTTCGTTGCACAGATTTTCGTTTATTTCGGATCGCCGGTTCAGGGTTCTGCTTGAAATTGCATGCAACTCGCCGTGGAGTGGATGCATCTCTTGGCTGCACAACACATGGCGGCCATCTCCTTGGATTTCCGTCTGGTTAGTTGCCGTTGCCTTTCCATTAAGTTAAGTCAATGCAAATTTATGAATCTCCAATTGATCTGTGCACTTACTAATTATTTATCGGTAGCTGGTTTCAAGGCGTGGAAACTTTTCCTTAAAAATGAAGATTATTTTAAGAATAGCTGTATGAATATTAATATTTAAAAAATAATTTAGGAGGGATAATATTTATAATTACAACTTATTGCCTTTATCTTACATTTACATAAAGAAAAAGTCAAGTATTATCCGACAAAAACTCTTTAAAAACTTGTTTATTAGACTTAAAACATATTTAATAAATACAAAACAATAAAATTTATTATCCACGTTAATAAATCGCAGTATTTTTTATAAAAAAAATAAAATAAAAAAATCATTAAAAACTTGATTTCTTACAAAAATATAAACATGTTTTATAAAAATCCCAAGGTTATTTTAAGGATTTAATCGTCAATCGATTTTATTGTTAATTTTTATAATCGTTAATGTTTTATATAAATATTTAATATGATTCGTCAATTCATCCTCAAAATTAATTCCCTTTTGCTAAATGTAAAAAATTTATATCGATTTACTCGATAAATATATCGATGCGTGTTATTTTTACTGCTTTTAATCGATCAATTTGTTCAATATAAATCATCAATCATCATGTCAAAACTATTTTTAGTAATTAAATCGATAAAAATCTGAAAGGAAAATCTAAAGATTAACAACTTAATGATCCCAATATAAACCATAAAAATTTGTTTACAAGATCACAAGCCACAAAGACAGGAAATTAAAATGCATCTGTACTTTGTGTATAGATCTCCACGTGTCATACACTGTTTACTGCATTTCCGTATGCAAACAAAGATTAAACAGATATAAAGGCTGCCTTCGGAATCGGGGGTTACATGTGTCCACAGATACTCGAAGATATCTATGTACGAATCGTGGAATCCCATTATCATTTCCAATTCCATTTAACCAGGCGGCGAGGAGGTTCTATTTGCCTAGCTGCTATGCAAAAGCGGCGAGTGTAGCACGTTCAATGGCTCACGTTTGTTGTGGGTCTAGAAAATGTGGCTGCCACTGAGCATAATGGATTGCCTCTTACGGTGGCTTGCTGCTAATGAAAAAGAGAATTTCAGGCTTTTCGTATTTTTCGATAAATAAATACGAGCTCCGAGCTATAAATGGGTCAGATAATGAGCAGGCGCTTTTTATATCGACGTGAGTAAGAGAGTTGGTAAAGTGTTCTGGGATGTTATGGAAATTTCGGGCATACAAATTGCTTTATAAATAAGCACGTGAATTTAATTGTAAGTGCCAGGTATTTATTTCAAGACCTCAGGCATTGGGTCCCAAACGTGAAAGGCTTTCCATATTTTATAATTTATTTATTAAAGAATTTTTAAAAGAGTATCCGAAAGTACTTAAGACTCTTTTACACAAAAGGAAATTATTGAAAATTCAAGATTATGATATTAAAAGATGTTTTAAATAATAAAGTGATTTTTATTAAAATGGAAAGGATTAAAGACTGAACATTATACAAATTAATACCCAAGTTAACGTTGGAAATAAATAAAATAAGAAGGAACAAAATAGGGATAGTTTGAAATCATATGAAATGATCCCTAAAAGTATGCTTTATTCAGTGCAAAACACTGTTCACTATATTAAAGCATACTTTTGGGCAGTTTTTAAAAAATTGATTTAAAATCTGATTTCCTTTGGGGCAAAGCTTATAAAATAATAAATTCTTAACGATTTATTTGCTATAATAAAATAATATTTTATATTTTATATAATGTAATATCGAAACTGGAACTTATTTCAGCTTGCCTACACTGTGTTTCAAAACTATACGACAGTTGATAATTTGAACTTCAACTGTCTGCAG
>JAEIIF010013145.1:0-10507 GCA_018874455.1 Drosophila trapezifrons | reverse complement strand
CTCGTTTTCAAAAACGAAAACGGGAGAATCTTGCGGAAGTGAAAACCGGAGCCCGCCTGCTTGTATCCATATTAAGTTGAAAGCGCCCTCTTGGCTTGCTGGGAATATTTTTCCGGTGGCTAAAAATAGCTTTGCCTTATCACGTTTGACCTTCCTTTGAAATTTTATTTAAAGCTCTCTCTCTATTAATGGGTCTTCTCTACGTGACTTCTTGCCATTATAATTAAACGAGTAATTGAATATTTTGTTCTAAAAATAAAATATGATGTGCTTCATCTTTAGGGTTCCCTTGCAGAGTTCGGTCTGAGCAAAACGTGTTTAAAATTACACCCTAAGGAAAATCAGTTGTGCGATTAACCTAACTAGACCCAGACCGCTCTCCCTCTCTGAACCAATAAAACTAATGATAGACTCTTAATATGAAAGCAATTAATCATGCGCATAGATTGGCGTTTGCTTGACCTTAGCCATCACACTTTGAGCTAAGCCGACTCGCATTTTGATTAATGATAATACCACCCCGGCCGAGACAAGAAAAACAAACAGAAACAACGCGTTTTATTGCATACTTTTCGACGCTCTATTAGGTACAATTATTCGTCGACAAAAACGAAAAAACTACAACTAGAAGTATATGGGGGGAATATAATGGGTTCTCTCTATACACATGATTCCACATAAAGACACGGCGTTTATTCAGCAACACGCACCCACATAAATACAGGTCCGGGGCTGTGCTGTCCGCACTGCGTTATTATGTACATTTGCTTAATTAAAAAGAAACATCGCAGCAGCAGCAGCAGCAGCTGGGCTCTGACTATAAATATCACACATCCGCCGTGTGTCTGGCTGCAGCTTAGAAACGCGCAGAGCAGAGCACCCAGTGCCCTCCAGTTGCCCGTATCCCTTTGGTGAGCTGCTACTCGTCCCTCAGCGTCAGCTTGAAATTCAACGGCGATTGCGGAATGTACGTGGAGTTCACACGGTACACAAACTCTCCCGAGCTGTACGAGACCTTGTATTTGCGGAATATCTGTTTCCCGGAATTAAACATGGCAAATTAGAAGGGTTCATCTGGGAGCAGGAGGAGTCCTCCTGCAAATTCCTACCTTGGCCAGCAGCGTGTGCAACTCAATTTCGGCGAAACGCCGACCCACGCACATGCGACGTCCAAAGCCAAAGGGCAAACTCACGAACGGGTGAATCTTCTGGCTGGCATGGGGGCAATCACCTGAAAAAAAGGTGAAAAGGAAGCAAGAGTGATTACAAACACTGGTAAAAAATGAAGGCTTTAAGAATGGGAAAGAGTTTATATAAGAAAGCATTATAAAATGCGTTGAGAGAGGTTCTAGGTCAAGCCATGACATCCAGACTTAATTCTAGCTTGAAAGATTATAGAAAATGATGCAATTTAACTGCATATCCTTTCTCGGAACACACAGGCAGCTCAGGGACATCATTTCAATTCCAGAGAAAGGCTAATCAACGGCACTTTCTCGGAGTGAACCTCTCACCACTCCCGACTCACCTGCATCTGCCGCTGCCCCCGGCGACTGCTTCAGCCACCGTTCGGGCAGAAAGCGCTTGGGTTCCGGGAAATATGCGGGATCGTTTGACACCACCAAATGGGGGAAGATGACGTGCGTCTAGAAGGGCAAAAGAAAAGGAAAAGTGTGGAGTGGGTGTTAAAGGGCCTTGTCCTAATGGTCACTCTCCCGCCGACTTACGCCCTTGGGCACGTGGTAGCCATTGATGACAGCATCCGACTGGAGGCTCCGGCCATTGGCAATCACCACGGGTCGCATTCTGCAAATGGAAAAGGGTTTTAGGCGTCAGCTTCTCAATTAAGGAGAGTGTCTTACCGCAGAGTCTCCTTCACACAGGCACGCAGATAGGGCATCTGCTCCAGGACATTCTGGTTGATCTCGGCCTCGCGGTGTGGAAACACCTTTTGCAGTTCCTCGAAGAGTCGCTGCTGCTTCTCCGGATTCTTGGCCAGCTGATAGATTGTAGAAGAAGCTGCCACGGAGGTCTGTTTTAGGGAAATTACGGTTTAAGCTTTGAAAGCATAATATTTCAACTGTTCTTACTGTATCCACACCGACTAGAAACAGATCCAGGGCCAGGATGGCAGCCAACTTGCGATTGCCCGTCTTACGCACAATCCTTTCCACAATGGAAATGTCGGCCTCCGATTTGGGCAGACCTTGGGCCTCGTTCGCATCGGCCTTGTCCATGGTCTTGCTGATGTTCTTCATGCAAATTCTGGACAAGTTAAGATACAATTATGGATTTCGAATATACATTGTAAAAGAAGCTGGAGACTCACTCTGTGAACTGATCCAAGGCCTTGACAAAGCTGCGATAGGCCTTGGTGGGATACAGGCGCCACAGGGGCATCCGTAGCTCTAGTTCTGGAACGGCCCAGAAGAACGTGTTGATGGCCTCGATGATCTGTTGGGCCTCCTCACTGCCCTCCGGCGACAGGCAGCCCAGTCTCGTGTCCAAGGAGACGCGTCCCACAGCTGCAATGGATTTTTTGTTTACTAATTTGTAGCCAACTCAAAACCCTATTAAAATAATAATTAAAACCACAAATATGTGGTTACTTTGGAAACCATTGTTTTCAGCAATTTCCGTCATTCCCCAGCAAACTTTTATTAGGTTTTTGCTGTGAGCTTAAAGTGCCAATTAAAAGTTTAACTAAAATGTTTACAAGGCGGAGAGAGAGTTAGAGTTCAGTGTTAAGCCCAGCGAGCAAATGTTGGGCTTTGATTTAATTAAAAACATTTCAAGGCATTTAATGTCTAAGCTAATCGTTTTACGAGGCAGGTTAATTGTTTAAGGTTTAGACTTAATTTATAGAGGCTTGTGGAATGATTTTGAAGCAAACTAAATTAAATCAAGAGTGCAAAGGAAAGATGTTTATATTAAATAATAAATATATGTCTGTCAAAAAGGATTTCCTTTGCTACTCATTGGCTTTTAGTCAAGCTCCCAAGGCATAACTTTGATTAAGCTGCAGTATGGCAATATCTCAATAAATTCTGTCATTATCGAACGAGCAGAAAGAATATTGGCAAGCAGACTTACATTCCAAGGCCCATTTGTACAGCTCATGCAGGAAATTGGCTGGCAACTCGTCCTTTTCGTCGCGCATCTCCTCAATCCTGCAGATGGGGATGCAGAATTCATATATATAGTACATTTGATTGCATAACAGCTGGGAATGCTCTCAGATGTTGAACTTACCGGCCCATAAATTCGCTGGCAATGTCATTCAGCGGCGGTATGTACTTCTTGGCCGTCTGCGGCTGCAGCAGGATGTGCTGCACCTCCTGCCTGAAGGCCTCCCACTTGGGTCCGTGCCTGTATGAGGGTGGAAACGAGTGGATGCACTCCAAAATGCCCGCCATAATATCCGTTATATAAGCACATTACTTACACGCCAATTAGGCCGGCCACATCGCCAAAGAAATCGCGTCGCAGGTCGCCCTTGTAATGGCGCAGTGAGGGCATCGAAGGCCTGTGTTTTGGGTTTTGGTATGGGTTTCAGTGCAAACAAAGAGCCGGGAATGAAAATTAAAAAGGAATGAGTGCACAGAAAAAAAATAGAGACGACAAAAGGTCATTTAACAGGGGGTTTATAATTTAAATGAATTAAATAAAGTCGGATAAAGATTAAAAGAAAGTAAATAAGTAATATAAATGTGTAGAAGTGCTGCAGAAATGTTTTTGAACTTAAAAACAGTTGATTCTTGTATGAAAAGGTTATTGCTTAATAAGCTTTATAAATCAGATTGCAAAATATGTTTAAAATAAGATATTTATTAATAAAATGTCTTGCCACATCTCAGGTATTTGGTTTTAAAAATCCCCCTATAATGCCTGACTTTGTAGATGTTTTTTCTTGCCATACATGTACATGTGAGAGCTGACACGGGGAGCAGCTGCTGGTGTTGGCTAAAACCCCGATCCGCTGCTGCTCCGCCCCTCCCTGCTTGAGGTCGCCTGCCCTTGCGTGCAGACAGACCGGCGACGACAACATCAAACACAAATTCCCACTAAAGCCAACACAGAAACACACAGAAAACGAAGCGATTTCTCTCTCCCTGCCCTGCCCTGCGATTCTGGCTGTTGCCTCGACGATATACACCCAAGCTCCTATTATTTGCATTATATTTGTCTACTCGCATGTCACAGAATAAATATGTAAGAGAAGCGTATTTATTGGCTTTTGTCTTATGCCCTTTTCTAAATTTCTCCTCACTTTGTCGGCCGTTTTGCGCGTTTGTCAGCTGAGTGTGAGAGTGTGTGAGTTGCCCAGGGCAACGAAATCCCCAATTAAATGCCAGAGATCTCTCAGTGTAAACGTATGTAAATTCAACCCTGAAATATCTGTGAAATAAGTATGTTTTCTTCGCCATTTGAATTATGCAAATAGAGGTACTAGCGAGGTAATAGTTTTTAAAAAGGGAGAACAGCAAGTAAAGGAATTTACTTTCAAGCATTTACTTTAACATTATTTACTAATCAAGAAAGGAAAATACTTTAAGTTGTCTTTCAATACCATTTAGCCATTTTATGTAGATTAAAATAGTTAAAATATATATATAAATATTCATACCTTATCATTTATTGCTGTGAGATATCACAAACCCGTTTATAAAAGCTGTTGAGTTCAAGATTAAATACTTTACATGCCTATGTCAGCATTGCTTGTATAATTAATATATGCGTTTGCTTAAAAACCCCATGTAAGTGTTTAAGATGTTAAATGTCGACAACTGTCCAAGTCCAAGTTGACCCCATGGAAGTCACGATCGGAAAACATCTAGAGACTTTTTCCTTGGGAGGAGAGCGCTTTTTCCCACACGAAAAGACATATTTCTTAGCGAGTTTTATGGGCCTCGTAAAAAAGTCAACAATGCCGACGCCTCCGGCGCATGTCTTGGCTAAAATATCTTCATCAATCAGTTGGGCAGTTGGTCAGTCTGTCAGTCAGTCAGTTAGCCAGTTAGCCAGTGTAGTTGGAGGCAGTGAGGAGAAGTCAAATTCACACTTCTTCGCCGGCCCCAGCAGAGGTTCAGTGGTTCATTCATCAATCTGTCTGTATGTCTGCCCGCCTGCCGGCGAACGAGCCAACATTACGTTAATGTTGTCTCATGTCCAATCTATTAGCGATTCTTTTCAGTCATTTTAATGATGACTTGCCAAATGTGCTGGCCAAAAACAAACAACACAGCATTTTTTGCAGCGTCTGCGATTCCCGATTCGCCATCGATACGTGCTGTTGTTGTCTCTAATAAACTACATAAACTATTGGAAACGTAACTTGTTAAATTTGGTTCATGGCCATGGCTATATGTCCGAATCCGAGTCGGAATGATAGGGGAAAGGCGTAGAGAAAAGAAAGCTTATAAAAGATATGAACACGAAGCTGTCTTTACTTTCGTTTTGTTTGCTTTTTAACCTTTTTATTTATTTCTATGATGCAAAAATAAAAAAAATGCTCCAAGCCTGTCCGTCCGATTTTGTGAATAGTTTGTTTTGTTTGGCTTGTGGTTTTATTATTATTTCGGGCTGGATCTCTTGTGTGTTGCTAGGCCTACAGATCTACAGATCGGATAGCTGGCCAGCAAAGAGCGGAGTGAAAGTTTTCAACTAATTTCAATTTAATGGTTTTATTTTTATCACGCGCGCAAAATAAAAAATAGGGTCCAATCTTTATGACATCTTTACGGACGAGGGAATTTAATTTCCATACGGAATAAATAATAAATGCAGGAAATATGATAGGTCCTGGGCTTAGATTCTTACTAAGATCCCTGGTAATGAACCATAATAAATACCCTTTAGTTCCAAGCTCAATTAATTATTCCTTATTTTATGGATGGCATTTTAACGCGTCAAAGCTGCCATAAAATTCGTATTTTATTTGCCTGCTGAATATACATTTCGAATAGTTAAAGCTTAAATGTTTTTCCAACAGAGTTTCAGCTGTAAGCTTCCCACATAATTAAAGATAAATAAACTCAAACCTAGATGCTGAATTCCTGAAGGGATAAACCTTAATGCCAAAGGCTTATGTGTATATTTCCGAATTTTAATTAGGAACTGAACCAATGTAATTTTCACTTCCCAATGAAAATGCGTATTATCTTTCCATCTGTCGCTCCGATTTCCAATCCTGTCACAATATTTTCGCACATCCAACTTAATTCGTCGAACTCTCTGGCGCAATCGTCCGATTTTGCCTTCGTTAGTTAATAATTTAATTACGGGCAACGTTCAATATGCGCATAAATAAACAGGAAAATGCACTGCTGCCACAGCGGAGAGCGGCACGAGTGGCAAGTGGCATGTGGCAGGTGCCGGGGGAGGGTGGATGCGTCCATGCATGACTGATTTGCCGCGGATATGTATATATGCTATACGTGTTTGCTTTTTGTGCGGGTGGACGTGCATATGTGCGTGGGATTACTCGCAATTCAGACCGAGTGCAGCCAGGCAGCAACATGGCCATAATGTTTGGTTTAAAAACAAATTTAATGGACTCGTTTTTAGACCTTTAAAGGGGATGGGGACCAAGGAACTCCTATTAAAGTTGCACTAATAATTATTTAGCTAGAAAGAAGGTCTTAAAAACGTACAGTTTTCTAAACTCTTTAAAGATCTCACTTCCCCACGAGCTAAACTAACAGAAATCTAACCAGAAGACAGTTAATTAATCACATAATCCCTGGCACACTGCATCTTCCCATGGAAACTCATACTTCAATATGTCACACGTGGCGTATACGCAACTTTTGCACTTCATCATGACACCATGACGGCTTTGCTTGGTCCTCCCATCACTCACCGATGCGGCATCGCCTCCTCCTTCTTGAATATATTCCTTATCTCATCGCCATCGAAGACGAACAACAGATCCGGATGACCAATGAGACCGCCAACTTTGGCCATCTTTCCGTAGTCGACATGCAGCTGGTTCATAACCTTGTCCAGGTCGCTAATTTTATAGGTTCCTGCCGGATATCGGTTATAGAGAGAGGCCTGTGAGTTCAAGGGGGAAGTGACCGAGGCAGAGAGACATACCAATTAGGGGAGCAAAGCGCCAGGAGTTGCCAATCAGCGGCAGGGGATATGGACCCGGTACCTCCGAGTAGGGACGCACTGCAGTTGGAGACGAGGAAACGGCTGAGGTTGCAACTGCTGTTGCGGCAGTTGTTGCATGAGTTGTTGCTGCTGCCAAGGCCTGTTGGCTGCCAATTAGTGAAGAAAATTGTAGAATATTAGTTTACTTGGAGAAATTATAAGGAACTCCTCTTGTAATTGGCATAAATATATTCTTAACAAGATTTTAGTTATTACTTCAATGAAATTGTAAAGTTTTATCATCGTTAAATAGCTTTAAAGGTTTGTAAAATGTATATTTATATAGAATTTAACCTCAGTTCTTTTCAGTGTGTTAAAAATCACCAACCTGACATTTAATTTCTTGAGATTCTTCGCCTCTCCCTGTCGCAGTCGCTGCATTGCAATTGATTTTTCAATTTCCGTTGCCAGGCCCACGCCGCTGCTGGGTGGCTGAGGTGGGGACACAGCCGCAGGATGTGGCAAGGTGGCAGTGGTGGTGGTGCTGGATGTGGAGCGCCTCATCAGCGCCAAGGAGGTTTTGCGTAAGCTCGACGACATCCTGAACTGAGGAGAAGAGATGAAAAGTATTATGTAAAAAGTTGAGCATAAGTTGAGCAATCTGCTGGCAGCTCCTGCTGCTGCTCCCGGCAACTAAATTGTGTATTTATGATTCTCCGAGTGCTTGTGCTCGTGCTCCTTTCCTGGCAAAACTTTTAATGCATTCGCAAGTTGTGGCACTGTTTTTCCGGGGCAAATCAATCAATATGAGGGAGCAGGGCACTCGACATTGAGTTTATTATTATTCCAAGCGATTATTCCCCGTAGACTTGCCACCGTTGAAAGGTGTTCGCTTTGGAGTGCAAATATTATGGCACACTCGCATATTCATATTCATATTCATTTATTGGCCCCCAATCGGTCGCTTCAACTCTGACAGCACTTAGTTCGAGCTAGTTGCAAAACAAAGCCAGGCGAGCAAACAATCAACGACTGTCCCTCGGATCTCTCCGGGGAGCACTTGGTTAAAAGTGGGACTTCCATCTCTCACAATCGGTCAATAATCAAGTCGGAGTTGGCTGGCGTAAAATTGAGCACATAACTACGAATAGTACTCGTAAAATGTGGATTCAAACAAAGAAAACGCACAGCTTGAAGGGCCCTGGCAGTAGGCGCAATCAACCCTGGCCAAGTTATTATTTTTTACATAAATGAAGGCCTGATATAAGCTAAAGCAGCTAAGGTTTAATAGTTCTTTATATTTTTTAAAGCGTAAGCATATTTATTTAATGGCCAGGCTTTCATAGACTGAGCTGTTAAATTTTCATAACTTAATATTGCTTTATAACGGCCATATAATTTATGAGAACTAGCACATGTTATGAACCAATTCACATTTATATATTCTTTTAAGGATCAAATCTCATGTTTACACACAGATTTTCAAGCCATAAACAGCAGAAAAACAATAAAATATATTTGTATTATTTCTTCAACACTCTTTCATTAAATTTCACTTAAAACTTGTCGTTTCTAAAGAATTAAGTTCCCTCTCCGCTCCCAGCTTACGTCAGAAGAATCATCATATTTGCCTTGGGGGTGTGCTTACCAAATTCAAATTATTCAACCATATTTGTTGACTTGCCCGTGGTTGGCTTTAAACTTCCTGCACTGTCAATACAGAAACTAAAATATTCCCCTGAAAAACACGCATTTAATATGAGCATTCATGCCTCTTTGCCTGCGGGCAGGAAAGCTGCCAAAACGGCGAAAAGTCAATGGGGAAAGATTGCTCATACGCCGCGTAAGCCAGCGGCGTATGGAGCAGCAAACAATGGAACAAGGCATCGAAGATTGGGACTGAGACGGGGACTGGGACTCTGGCAGCAACTTCTGCGCCTGCTCCCCAAGGGCAATATAATTTAAATGCCGAAAATTTGATGGAACAGAACAGAAATCTGCGCACAGAGGACGCACGGAGTTTGCCTGCTGCTGCCATTTTTCTTTCGCTTTTTATTTCTTTTTATGTACACTCACTTGGTCTTGGTCTTGGGCACAATGGCAGCGGAGCAGCTTATCCTTGCCCTTGTCGCACAAGCGGCGACCTTGAGTCCTTGAGTCCCTTCTCGCGTAACGAAACGAAACAACGCAACTATCTCAGTCTCAGTCTCAGTCTCAGGCTCAGTGTGTGCCAGCTTTATCGCAACGGCGGTTATAATGAACTTGAGTGATAATCCTAGCGCCTGCGAGTAATGTATGGAGAAATGTCAAGTAGCCACTTGTCGTTGGCTTTTATGGCCTTTGTTTGAAAATGGAAGCCAACGCCACACAGAGGAGAGGAGGCAACACTCCCGTTCGGGTTCCCACTGCCACTGCCACTGCCCCTGTCCCTGCTTCGCGTTTCCTTCACACTCACATGAATGCGAAATTGAAAATGAATTCTATTAGCAGTCAGCTGCTAAATGGGCAAAAAGGTGGTCCGAAAAATCCCGCCCGGTTATGTCACAACACAGCTTGGCTCCAGCTTGCTTGGCAAATCTTTGCCTTAATGCCTTTTGACTTGCCCTCAGAGGCATATACACGCACACACAGGTGTAGCAGCTGAACAGGTGTGGCCTGCCTCGCATCGGAATCGATGGTATTAAAGCCATATTTGAATTTGCTTTCACGCCAGCAGCTGCCTCTCTTTTTGACAGACATTTCTGAACGGAATGAGTGATTTTTCGAGGAGCTACTTGGAAAATGGCAGTCGAAATAGCCAGATCATGATACTACGAGCCAGCTTAAACTGTTTTTCCAGCACCGAGAGCTACGTTTAACACGAAAGGTTTTTAAGACAAGAATTTAATAGGTTTTGGAACTTTGTTTTAAGATTTTTGACAGATTTTAAGTCTTAAAGTATACCACAGATAGAAAGATGGACATTGCCTTTGAGATCTCACTTAAATACTTATATTTTCAAGCTTTTAACTTAGTTTCTTTCAAGTAGTTCTTTTTTGCAAACCTTTTGAAGATTTCTTTAATGTTTCTCTCTTCATAAATTCATGCAAAGCCAAGTCTGGCCCTTTAAAACAAAGCTGTCTTAAATATTTGCTTTGAACTTAGAACCTTTTTAAAGAGTTCTCTATCAAGCTGTGAACTGAGACCTGTTTGCCGCCTGTGACGTCTTTTTGGCTAAAACAAGTTGGCTTGGAACGATTTTTGTCCAAATTAGAAGAGGGAACTTTTGAGAAAACTCTGGAAACCTTGAAAGCAATTAGTCCTAACCTTGTGTTAATTTGGAAACTCTTTCCTCCTCGTTCCTCCTCTTTTATTTATTTTTATACCCGGTACCCGTAGGGTACAAGGGTATTATAACTTAGTGAAAACC
>JAEIIF010013119.1:0-14735 GCA_018874455.1 Drosophila trapezifrons | reverse complement strand
ATTTTGTAGCATAATTTTAGACACCTTTCTAAGTGATTTCAAAACCCTAGTGATTTCTGGAGCACCCCCGATAAATTAATTCTCAAACTTATCCCTTTTATCGAGCTTACCCTCAATTCCAGCTGATCGATGCTTTTCTGGCTTTTAAGGACTATATCCCGGGAACTCTGGCGACGCAATAACTGAGCTGTGTTGGCCATGATTGCGGTTTATTATTATTATTTTTGTTATTTATTATGGGAGTATTCTATGTGTGTGTGTGTTTTTTATGGGTGCTGTGCGTGTGGGTGTGTGCTGTGTGTCGGTCTAAACGTGTGTTATCACTTCCGGTTCCTCTAGTTTTCTGCTGACTTCACTTTCGCTCTCTCTCTCTCTCTAGCTCCCTCGCTCTTCCTTAGCTGGTGAGCTAGCGCCGCCTGGTGTTGCGTTCAGGTAACTAACAGTTGGCTGGACATTTTTCGTTGCATACTTTCTGGCCGCTAAAAAAAGAGCTTCATGCTTCTTCTCTTGTTGTTGAAGTAGTGGCTGTTGTTGCTGTTGTGTGTTTTTTTTGTTATTGTTGTAGTTATAGTTCAGTTCAAGTTTCTCAGTTTTATACTGTTTCTATTGTTTGTCTTTGGTGCTTTTGTTAGTGCTTAATTGCAGGTGATAACGGTGCATTAGTAGTAGACGCCATCGCAGTGCCGCTAGCTGCTTTTGTTGAGTGAAATTACATACGTATTACTAATAATCGTACACAATGCATGCGGTGCACAGAGAGAAAAAAAATATAGACTTTGAAAATATAGCTACCAGAAAATTACTTATTTTTTAGGAATAATTATTATTTTTTTGTCCTTGTAATATAATTTTAAAATCAATCTTAAATATGAATTGTTTAATGTGTAGGTAATATATTCGTTTAAATTTAAATTATAGAGAAAAACTTATGATTAAAACATAAAATAAGTATAATTTTTAAAAGCAAATCTCTTTAAAAAGCACCCAAAAGTATGCAATAAAAATTAAAAAAGAAATTTTAAGAAAAACTAATTTAACAGTAATAAATTTTTAATTAAATATAAAACATAAATGATTATCTTGAAAATTATAAGCTGGTTTTGGCAGTAAAACTTACAAAAATAATTTAAAAAAACTAAAACTACACTTTAAAAATGCCGTTTCGAATGCGTTATGGTTTTGCCTCTACATTTTTTTCTCTCTGCCATTTTGCCATCAATCAAATCATGCAAAAGGGAAACTGGCCCAGACACACACACACAGACACACGGTCACCAACACCACGACAGCTATGGGATATGCGTGACTGGGCACACACAATAAATCAATCAACTATAAGTCCTTTTTAGAACCCCGCCAGACGCCCCCGTCGCATTTTCCACCCACCACCTAATGCAGTATAATGGAATTTATACAATTTCTACCGCCCCCCACCCCCCAGGAGCAGTGTCTGGTGGCAATTAGCTTAGATTTTAGTTGCCAGGACAATGCAGGTGATTTTATCTTGGGTGGAACATGGACTTGGCCGTCCTGGAAACGTACATTTTAACTGTGTAATATTAGCATGCAAATGAGGGGGGAAAGACAGTTTTTTCTATTTTCGCAACAGCATTACTTTCTTTGTATCCTTTTTGATGGAACTCTTGAACGGTTTTAACTGTTTCCCGTGGCCTTCTGGGTCCTCACTTATATAACAGACAAAAAACACTCGCGAAAAAAAACGGAAGTCACTGAAAACAAAACAAGGTATTGACAAAGGTTAACCAGGCGATATCGCGGGAAGACCGTAACGGACGCGACGTGGATCTGGGTGATTATCCTTGCTGATTAACGGCAGGTGGTTGGATTTAAACTTGATTAAAGACCACGAATCCGTCGCTCCCGTTATGCTGATTGGGAATAACGTAACGGTGTGTCGTAACGGGACATTGGCAGGAAACTGTTGAGCAGCGAAAGACGTAACAGGACGAAAAGTGCGCCTCTCTTTCGCTCTCTCTCTCCTTCTCTCTCTGCGCGCGTATGTTTTGCGAGAGAGCGGGATGGCGATAGCAATTTCATCGCCACCTTTCGTCCAGTTTTTGCAACAGAGTGGCAGCTTCATAGTCTCCCGCTGATATGGCAGCTCTACAAAAATTACGGAAATATAATTGATAAAATTTAATGTCAAATAAAGAGTTTAATTAAGTGAAATAATAAAATACAAAATACTGTCTCTTATTTATTTAGAGCTTTTAAATGTAGCAAGTATTCTCTTTAAAATTAACTCTTATTTCGACCTGCCCACGAAAGCGAGGGAGATAGAGCGAGGTAGTGAATAAAAGCGGGAGTGAAACAGAAAAGGAAAAAGAGTGCTGCGCTAAGTTACTAAGTCTACAAAACTAATAATAATTCCCTACATAATGTGACAATTAATTAGTTATTGTATCAGATTTTATATGGCTTTTAAATGATTCAATTTCCAATTAATTAATTATGAATTTTCAAGCAGTGTTGAACAATTTAAAAATCATATACCGATATTTTTAGTAAAGAACTGTGACTCTGAACGCAGTAACATTTGTATTTTATAATAATAATACAAATTAAACGACAAAATCACTTTAATAAAATCTCGAAAAACGTTGACTTACAACCAGATTTGAATTAAATTATTTATTAATAAAAGTAAAGTGTAACTGCTTCACCGTAAATATTTTTGTGCATCTCTGGAATGAACCTGCAGTGAACTCGGCGCAAAAATGAACACTTGTTGATAGCAGTGTTCCCCGATCAGGGGTTTTCCCCCTAGATTTACGGGGTTTTTGACTTGCTAGGGGGAATTTTAGGCGGTAAACATTTTTAGGGGGAAAGTTTAGGGGTCTTTTTTCGGAAATTGTTTACCCAAATGTTTTAAAAAACACTAAAATATGTGATTTCCTAAAAATTGCAAGATTGTCTCGCACACGACCTAATCCTAACATTTCTACAACGTCATATTTCTTATTTTATTGTTTGAAATTAACAAATTTTTGGAATTTAGGGGGAGAACTGGATTTTTTAGGAGGAAATCTCGACTATTTGAGATTTTTTAGGGAAAATGTAAAATTGGTATCTGGCAACACTGGTTGATAAAATCACTCATAAGTTTTATTTGAAATGTTTTGAAAAGTTGGCTGGCAATTGCGTTAATTGAATGAGAAAATGGTCTTCAAGTGCCAGGAGGACAGCTTCCTGAAGCAGGTGACTATATTATAGACCCTCGATAGCACCTAATTACATAATTGTTAACCAATTTCTCGTTTCAGTTCAAAACGAAAATCGTCAGCAGCGAGTTCGCGACTCTGGAATGGACCAATCCCGATGGCGAAGTTCAGAACCTTAAGGGATTCAATGTGATCTGCGAGGACACCATCCTGTTTCCCGAGGGCGGCGGCCAGCCCTGCGACTACGGCACCTTGGACGGCTTCTCCGTGAAAAGTGTCCAGCGCAAGGGCTCCACGGCCGTTCACTTTGTGGAATCGTCGCAGAGCTTCGATGCGGGCGTGGAGGTGCTGCTGGTGCTGGAATTCCAGCGCAGGCTGGACCACATGCAACAGCACTCGGGCCAGCACCTGATCACAGCCCTCTTCGATCGGGAGTTCAAGTATGACACCACCTCCTGGTCCCTGGGCGCCAGCACTTCCTACATCCAACTGAGCACGCCCCACCTGATCAGTCGGGAGTCGCTGGACCTTATCGAGCGACAAGCCAATGACCTGATCCGCGGGGGACGCGAGGTAACGGTGCTGCTCGTCGATCCCGAGGTGGCACAGGAGTTTCAGGACGCCAGGGCGCCCAGGGGATTGCCCAAGGATCACGAGGGCCTGGCCAGGGTTGTGCGCATCGAGGGCATTGAGAGCAACATGTGCTGCGGCACCCACGTCACAAATCTCTCTCAGCTGCAGTGCGTCAAGCTGCTGTACGCGGAGAAGGTCAAGACCAATATCCATGTGCACTTTGTGGTCGGCGAAAGGGTTCTCACCAAGCTGGGCGAGGTCTTCCAGCGCGAACAGCAGCTCACGCAGGCCTTAAAGTGGGTTCTTACAACTTGTTATGCGAATTTCCCCTCTAATCCTGATCTCATTTCACAGAGGTGGTCCCGCCCAGCACCTGGAGCTTCTCCAGAAGCTACAGCAGAATGTGAAGGGCACCCGGAAATCGTTTCAGCAGCTGCTCAAGGATTTCGCCACCGCCGAGGCCGAGCGTCTGGAGGATTTGCCCAAGAAAGAGCGTCCCAAGTACTTTTGTCTCCATCGGCGCGATGGCATCGAGGTGGACTTCATCAATACGTTCCTGCGAGTGGCACCCGAGGAAATCTTCTATTTCCTGACCGTTTCCGAGGGCGTGTCAGCTGGCAGCAGTGCCAAGGGTCATCTGGTGTTGCGTGGCGATCCGGAAATCGTTGAGCAGCTGGGACCGCAGTTCCTGGAGCTACTCGAGGGCAAGGGCAATGGCAAGGAGGGCAGCTTTCAGGGCAAGATCAATAATCTGGCCAAGCTACAGGATTGCCAAGAGCTGTTGGAGGCGCAATTTAAGCCAAAGAAGATAGTGCCAGAACAGCCAGCTCCAGCCAGTGGCTCCTAGGGAGATCCTTGCCAGTAAGGAGTTGTTAGTGCCTGATCCAATACAAAAAACAAGTCTTTGTATGATATTAAAATAATGGTATACAAATTTGGGAAGCTCTAGCTCTTAAATTCTTAGAGATTAAGGATCAGGAAGAGCTCTGGGGGCTTAAGGCGCCCATCAAGGCTCCCAAAAAGGCCATATTTTGTACTACAAACATACATATATATATTGTATTTTTGGTTGGCTTAAACAGGGAGCAACAACATCGTAAGGTTATAGTTAACTTAAGGCAGCTTCAGGGCGCCCGGATGATGGACCAGCGGCTAGTCCAGCTCCAGATCCCTCACAGGTAATTCACATCGTAGTTGCGCATCTTCCACTTGAGTCGCCAGAACTCGTTCCAGAAGCCCACATCAATGACACGCTCGTGGAAGTTGAGGAAGCCCACCTTGGTGTACTCGCAGATGGCGGGATATGTGCAGTCGTCCTCATCGTACAGATCCACCCAGAGCAGCGTGCAGATGCCCAGCGAGAGCAGACGCAGCTTCTTCTGGTTAATGGCCCGCTCCAAGGTGAGCAGGTATTCCGCAGCAACAGGATTTTGCTGCTGCGGCGTCACCATGATCATCCGGTTGGTGTCGCGTCGCAACAGCGTCATGAAGCACTCCTCGCCGGGATTATTGATCGCGGCCTTGTAGAGCAGGACCAGCCCCGTGCCGTAGACGAAAGCCTTTTTGGGACGGGCGTAGGACTCGCGGACCACGCCAACCGCAACCTCAGTGTAGTCGCGCATCAGGCCGTTCCAGTACTTAATCCATTTCTCGACGAACGTGTCCTTTAGTCGCTCCGGCATCACCAGCTTGTCCGCCAGACGCTGGCGCAGCGCCGTGATGCGGATCAGTCGCATCTCGCTCCGGGTTTTCTGTGATAAAAGTCAATTTAGAGGAGTTTCATCGAATGTTAAATAATTTTTACGGTCGTGTTATGGCAACAACAACAAAAACGGCGAGCACACTGAGTGAACAATACCTGGTCTCACTGTTTCTCTGTTGTGTTTTTGCTCGTCAGCTGTTTCTGAAAGCGCGATGTATATCGGTTAACTCAATAGTTAATGATTTGTTATTTATTTTTAAGAATTGTTCAGTTCCGCATAATTTCTTATGAAAAATAAATATAAAATTGATTGCAATAGAAAAAGTAAATACTGCCCTCTCCTATATATACTACGGATCAAATATATTTTATATTTCCAACTCAGCTCTTACGATATATATCGTCTTAATGACGTTTACCAACACTAACCAGTGCTAGTAAGCGACGGTGGCCGGCCATGTGCCAAACAAATGGAATTAGTTTTGGTTAAATATTTTAAAGCTTTGGCGCGATGTTATTATTGGAGCCAGGGCGACTGGAATACTATAACGGGAGCCTGACGCAACACATCCAGCGCTGTGTCACCTCCATAAGGAGCTACCAAGCGTTGAAGGCCGTAAAAACAGCCGAGTTGCTGACTCAAGCGAACCGTTTGTGGGAACTGAATCAGAGATATCGCTTGGCTAAGGGGTAAAACCATGGCATTACTACTAATTTAACTTTTCTAATTATACGTTTTAAATACAGCAATAATGAAGCTGCATCGTTTTCCCTACTTTCTGCATGCCAAGAAGCTTACCAAGCCCTTAACGATGTCATGTAAGTGGCGCAGCAATCCCCTGCAAAAGTAAACCCAACTCATTGCTTTATTTATCTTTATAGATTAAAGTTGGTCGAAGAGCTAGCTGAAATATCCGGCAAAGTATTGGAATTCCAAAACGAATGCCTGCAACTGACATCAGAACAAGTAATATCGAAGGAAATCCCCGAATCTCTACAGGATTTCCTTAATTTCCTCGAAGAATCCCTGAAAACATTGCAAAATCAAACGAAGTACATGGAATTGCATCTGCGACAGCTTCATCCCAAGTTGGCACCGGGAGAATCTTCCCTGGAGGCCTTTACGTCCGAACTCCAGCTGCCGGAACATGTAGAAGCCCGAATTGCCTTGGGCTTGGCCAAAACCGAACGATTGTTGCAATATCCCTTGGGTTTTTGTATTAATTTGGTGCCAGAAGATATTATAAATATAAACAAACTATCACAAAGCTAACATTCCCTTTTTTATTTATCCATTTACTTGATTACTCTGGTTTATCATTTTTAATCGAGTTGCTTTTGAAGTAAAAGCTATAATAACTAGAACCTTCTATTAAGAAGCAAAATCCGACTGTATAGCCTTTCATTAAACAATTTCGTCACTATTGGCGTTTGTTTTAATAAATAATCCAAGAAGGCATCATTGTAATTCCCTAAAATCAATAAACCATCATGAACTGACTCTAAACGGAGAGTTAAACTCACAAAACTTGATTTGATCTAACCGCAAATACTGATTTTATCTGTAGCCACAAAAGATCTATAGTAAATTATTACATTTCATGAAATATAAAGCTTTCACTCCATTTAAATGGATATTAGGACGGTTAAGGACTGTATAAAGATGTATTTTATCTGCCTTTTGGCGGGAAGTTGAGTTCGAGAACACGTAGACGCAAATCTCTGCTGGCTCATTGATTTTCCATTAAAATTCAAAGAAATTCAGCTGCATTTATGGGTTTTTCCATTTGAATTAAACGAAAATTCGCTCTGCTGCCTCTTATGGATTTTTCCCATATTATAACGAAGTAATGCCATGATTCCTTTCCTTCAACACTTCGCCATGCATAGTTTTCACTCGACACTCAAACAAAAACACATTAAAAAAAATAATTCCATAAATGAAAACCAGACGCATTGGTTTTTGTATTTTCAAGGGTTGTCCACTACTTGAGATTTATTTAAAACACATTTTGCCAACTTAGGGGGGGTTGAATTATCTGTATATTTGCATTTGTTTATAACGATTTTTTTCGATGCCAGAGCCTCGTGCAAACAATATATCAAAAGTATCTGAAAGAGAGGGAAACAGGCATTAAAAGGCTGTTATTGTGATGCATAAAGCCGTTTAACTCACCTTCTAAATAGATCAAGAGCAGCGGAGGATCACCAACCCCGTTAGCGGAGTCTTCTGGCCTCGCGTTCGGATTCCAGCAGGGTGAGAATGTCGCCCTCGCGCACGGGTCCCTTCACGTTGCGGATGATCTGGCGGTTCTGCTCGCCGAGGAACTCCACCTTGACCTGGGTACACTGGCCCTGGGAGCCGGTGCGGCCGAGGACCTTCATGACGCGAGCCCACACAACTGGTTTGTCCATGTTATTCCGATTTCGCTGAAATTTCGCAGAGAAAATTCACGTGCAAGATGCGCTTCAATTGACAGCCGCAAGCAAAAAGGAAGTTCAGTGGTTATCGGTGCGGCGGCGTGAAGTTGGCTGCGCTTCCAGTGCGATAGGGACTATCGATGAGTATCGAGAACGCCCAAAAAATAGCTGAATTTATTTTTTTGGAAACCAGAACTGTTTTAATTTTTGTTAGTTACAACTAGAAATTCTACTTGTTACTGGAACTTGTCACTAGAACCCAAGTGTAAAGATTATAACTTGGGTGAAAGCGATCAGAAAATAATATCTCACATACTGAAAATTCGAATAATAGGTGTTCTTACCTTAACTAACTATGGATTTGTGATTATTGTTATTTATTCAAAATGATGCTCTTAAAACTGCCCGAAATAAGTGGAAGCTATCATAAATTTATTTGCATTTATATAATTTTTAAACGAAAAAGTAGCTATATTTCTGGCTTGCAATCTTAAAATAATTTTGCATTACCTTAATAAAATGATATTAAAACTATAAATTTGTTAGTTAAATTATTCGTAGTTTCCTTTCTTTTATAGTATTTTCTCTGTCAAACCGTTATATCACATATTTGAAGAAAATATTATAAAATAAAAATGCTAGATTTGACAGCAAATAGCTACATTGGTCTTTGGCGATATATCGATAGCTAAACAGTGTTGTTAACAACCACATATGTACTTAAATGCAATCAAAAAGAGCTGTTGGGTAAATAAATAATACAAATAAAGTTATTTATGCATTCTGTAAGTGGTTTTCTATCCTTGTGTTTGCGTTTTAGGTGAATATTTTGCAAATAAACGAACTTTGACAGTTGCCGCGTTGTGCAGCACTGTTTACCGAAGCTGGGTTGCCGAGGCGGGGAAAAGAGATTAATTTTTTTTAGTTTTAGTGTTAATTAAATAAACAAGGGATGGCGAGGAACAAATATAATAATTTCGGTACCAGTTTAATTGATGATTTAGCGAAGAGTATCCATACGGCGGGAATATTCGGCGCGAAAGGTCAACTGTCGGCGTTCGCTGCGAGTGCCTGGCAACCCTAGACGTGGCACCACGTAGACATTTGACAGTGAAAGTCGTGACGACTTCGTGCCACTTCGGCTGTCGCCGCCACTGTTTTCGTCACTCTGCCAATTTCCCCCGATCGCGACGGTTGTGCGTGCGTGTGTGTCTGTTCCCCATCTCTGATTTTCCGAGTGCCGCGCATTGAATTGCAGCCAAAAAAACCCACAAGATGAAGCACCTGCTGTTCGTAATGCTGATGGTCCTGCCCATCGTCATCACCACCTTCTCGGCGCGTAAGTACTTCGCCGGATTTCTGCGATTAATAACAACGATTCCGCCGGACGCTCAGCACTGTCCGTGGTGGAGGAGGGGCGGGGGCGACGCATACGTGGCACTGTCGCCGCTGTGTTTGCTACGTGGAACATCATACGGCATTTTCGGCCCGGGAAAGCCGTTAGTATCAACGTTTTTTGGTCATTTTCATTCACCGTTTTGATCGGATTTTCGCGGCGACACTTGAAAACTGTTGAGTTGGCACGCTGACCTCCATATCGCCCTCTCGCTCTTACTCGTGCCTTTCGCCCCATTCAAATGGAAATATCTTCGCTGTTCTTCAAGATCAAGGCTTCAAACTTTCCACAATGCTAAGTTTTAGGTATTCCAGTGTTATTCCCAAGTTTCATCCAAAACGGATAACTATATCGTATACCTGTCTTGGAAAGTAATTGGGTTACATGCAAATATCTCACTGCATTTTCAAGATCAAGGCTTTAAACTTTGCACAATGATGTCTTTTAGGTTTTTCAATGATAATAATAAGTTTCACACAGATTGGATAAGTATATCTCATAGATATCCTAGGAAAGTCTTGGATTAAACGGTGCTTGTGAAGATCAAGGTCATAAAATTAATAAAAATTATTGTCAACTCTCTGTTGTTTCTTTATTAAATATTTAATCCTGATAATCTCTAAGATGATGCAATAACATCAATTATTTCCTTTATTTATAAGGCTACCTTCTCCATTTTTGGTACCTGGTGCCTAAATGTATCACCGAATAAAACTGCCAAGTTTCAGACTAATCAGATTTAGACCTCTTGAAAAACCCTAATAATATAATATCTAACCATATCTTTCTCTCTTCTCTTACAGCAAACAAATTTGGTGCCTATGCCGAGGCGGCTGAGGATGATCTGGTGGATGTGGACAGCGAGGAGGGTGCCGTGACTGGTGAGGATGCGGAGGCGGACGAGGATAACGATTCGGGTAGCAGCGCCTCTCCGAATGCGGACACCTATCTGTTATTCACGAAACCCCTGTACACGCCTGGCCAGCAGCTGGATCTGCCCGGTGGCAAGCCCGTGGAGTTCCTCATCGGATTCACGAACAAGGGCGCCGAGGAGTTTGTGATCGAGACGGTGGAGGCCTCGTTCCGTTACCCCATGGACTTTAACTACTTCATCCAGAACTTCTCGGCGGTGGCCTACAACCGTGAGGTGAAGCCCGGTTTCGAGTCGACCGTTTCGTACACCTTCCTGCCCTCGGATCAGTTCGCTGGCCGTCCCTTCGGCTTGAACATTGCCCTGGCCTACCGCGATGCCAATGGCATTCAGTACAACGAGGCTGTCTTCAACGAAACTGTTCTCATCTCGGAGGTTGATGAGGGTCTCGATGGCGAGACCTTCTTCCTGTACGTCCTGCTGGCGGGCATTGTTGTCCTGCTCCTGGTCATCGGTCAGCAATACCTGTTGGGCAGCTCGGGCAAGCGCAAGCGTGCCGCCGCCAAGAAGGTGATCGAGACCGGAACTGCCAACGATAGCACCATCGACTACGACTGGGTGCCACAGGAGACGCTGCGAGCTCTGCGTAAGCATAAGCAACGTAAATCTCACCAATAAATGCTAATTATCAACTATTTTTTGCAGAGAAATCCCCGCCCAAGTCTAAGACGCCCAAGACTTCGCCCAAGCCCGGCAAGCAGGCCAGTCCCAAGGCCGCCAGCCAGCAGAGCCCGAAGCAGCGCAAGGTCAAGCGATCTGCTGGTGATGATTAAATCAATCGATCCGCTCTAAGACTGCATATCCCCAACAACAACAACAACAACAGCAGCAGCAACAACACTATCTGGAGCTGGAGCAGCAATAAACCACCATTTTTCATCCTGTCGGGAGGCAGCATATAAAGTTTCGTAATTAATTAGTTATGTACGATGTCATGTTCGATCATCTCTAGGCATACACACTATCCATTATTTTTTTTATTCGTTTATCGCGAGAGATTGTTAGTCTTTAAAAACCAACAAACAAATGTTTCCACAGTTTTGTTTTAGAAATTTCAATTTTCCAATGCCCGAACTCTGCACATACTCCATGAAAACAAAAACAAAAACATAAACAAACAAAAAAAATCGAAGAAAAACCCCCACAAAAATTGTAACCTAATGAAATTTCTTGAGAATCGTCTTCGTTTGTTGAAGACGCACGATGTAAAGTTGATGTAAAGCTTAGAAGAATGACTGCAGAAGTTAGAATGAAGCCAGGCGAAGGATGAAAGAGAGAATTTGATTGATTGCGATGTAAGACAACAAGAACAGAACCTTCCACTTGTACGATAAATTTAATTAGTCCTATTATTACAAATCAATTGATTCACTTTCTGCGTTTTATTTTGCGTTTATCCACCACATCCATTTCCGATCTTTGACCGTCATTCTTTATCTGTTTCTTAAAGAAAAAAAAAATATGTCAAAGAGTCAGTGTTTTTTTTTTTATAGCTAGAAGTCGCAGGAAGTCGACAGATGAATATAAGGAGAAATTTTCATACAAAAGAAGAAAAAAAAAACGGAAAATAAAAGATGAAAACTAAATATAAAAAAAAGTGTTTTTGAAATTTTATTTTAGGGATTTTTTGAGCTTTCCAAGGATGAAAGCAGCGAGGAGGCTTTGTATCAAGAGACTCTCTTCCCGTATTTGTCGAATTTTCTACGAAATCCTAGCACGCACGGACGTGTCGCCATCTAGCTGTCAAAACCTTGCGGAAATTGCACGTGCTAAACTTTTTCTGGGAGCTTTTCAAGCGATGTTAGCTCGCCAGGACTCGCAACAGCACTGTTAAAGGCATAACAACTTGTTGTCCTGTCGCTGTTAGTCAAGTCCAACGGCGGCGATTCAAACTCATTCGTCAACAGACTCTCGTGCGGTTCGGTACTCAGCCTCAGCCTCAGCCTCAGAATTCTCTGACTCACAGTCACAGTCACCACATCCGGCAGTCAACAGTCACAGTTTAAAAAGGCGCAGTCGCAGTTCCCCAACGGCGCAACGGTTGGAAAATTTTTTTTGGAAAATTTTCGAAAACTGCTAACAGTTTTTTTTTGTTTTGGTTTTGTGTGCTAAGAGCGAAGCTTAGAAATTTGAATATTTCGAGAGAGCGAATAAAGATGTTTTGGCAACAGAGCCAAAAGTTTTGTTATTGAAAAAAGTACGACAGTTAAAGCAAGTGAAAGTGTTTGTGCCAAATCGCATCGGCTGTTGTTGTCTTTTGCGGCTGTCAAAGCAAATCAGAGGAGGATTAGGAAGCGAAAGCCAACGGGGAAGCGAAAGAGAGAGAGTGAAAACACCGCAGTCAAAGGTGAGTGGAGTGCTTGACAAATGTAAATAAGACAAATTCCTTCAAAAACAAGACCAAAAAAATAAAATACAAATAAAAAAGGACCTTCCCCATGATGTGTGTGTGTGTGGCATTGTGGTTATATTTGGAGAGCCAAACCAGAATAAATTGGGGAATGTGTGTGTGTCTCTGATTAAACAAATTAATTTCAGAGTTTTCCTGCCAATGGAATTTCAAATTTTCCGCAAGGAATTTATTTCTTTTGGTTTTCAAAGGTAGTTCAGGAATTCTTAGTCAGTATTTTAAAGAATATAACATAAAGCGCTGCAAATAAATAAATAAAATAGGTATGCAATAGTATTTCTTACTCTTTGTAAAGCTTAAAGAAAGGTTAGAACTCTAAAGTAACTATGTTTTTTGGTTTTAATTAATTCTAAATCAAATAACTCAGCATTTAAGGTATTGAAACATTCCAGAATCTCTAAAAGACTGTACTTTCCTTTTATTTTTAAACATAAGATCTTTCTTCCTTATAATTACAAACTACACTTGGTCATTATTAACATAAATTACATATATTCTTAGAGAATTGCTTTCAAAGTCCTTCTCCCACTTAAAAGCTCTTCGTAAGTCACATTTGCGTTAAAAAGTTATCATAAATTCCATACATTGTACATATTTGCTCAAACTTACTAAAGAATTAGCAATTATAAGTTATTTTCAGAGTTGCGAGAAATCTCAAAAGCAATATTTGAAATATCCTTTTGGCGTAATGTATACAATTTCTATCGTGTATGTGCGCGCACATGTTTGCTTATTTAGCCAGCACTTTTGTTTGTCTGTCAACAAAATGGTTGACTTGAATCGAGTCGAGTCGCGTTGAGACGCGTCGAGTCAAGTCGAGTTTGGTTTTCCGTCAACTTTCTAACCGTGCGGAGGAGTGGTGGAAAATGGAGTGAATTAATTACCTCTTCGGGCTTGAATTCGTAATTAATTCGCTCTTGTTCTTCTTGTCTTCCTTCTAATTCGCATTCGACTTATAAATCATGTTGGATGAGGCAAAGGAATGGCAGGACCCAGGGACCACGGGGAAAGGTGTTTTAAAGTCGGAGAACTGGGAAAAGAAAAAATATAAAAAATACGAGAAAGATGGCATTCACTGGCTTAATATTTATTTTGTTTCTAGTTTCTAAGCTTTAGATACATTAAAATGTAAATAAAAGTTAATCAATTTATGATTTCGCAATTTCTCCTTTACTTTCTTTGATTATAAACTAAAATCTCACTTTACTGGTGCAACTTTTATACATTTTTAATAATTAAATTGTCGAAATTATTATTTCATCTGACAATTTTTAATTCGTAATTTAATGTAAATTTCAATGGAGCTACCACAATTCATATAAACTTTTAGCCGAGTTAGTTGCTGGAATTGTTAACTTTTTAACGAATTCAAAATAGTTTTACAACATCTGAGCTAGCAAAAACCCGAAAAACTTTCTGCTGAATTGGCACATTGTTTGGTTATAATTTCCGCAAATGTTTTAAACAGGTAAGCTGCATTTGTTTATGTGAAAAAAGGTCACCAAAATGAGTATAGAAAAAGGGGAAAATTATAATAAATAAATGCATTCAAATGGTCGAAAGGATTTGTGGATTACGGAGGCTTATGTCATATTTCTATAAAAACTGGAAGCTTGTTAATAGTTTTAGTACTTTTAAGTACATTCTCAGTTTTTAATGTTTATCTTCCTTCCCAGGTACGAATTTGATAGATAAAGATTGTTAGCTAAATTTGGAAGTTCCTGTTGAACGAATTGTTATTAAAAAAATTATTAAAATTAAATCATTTCCACAGTATTAATTACATTGAAGATTTAATGAAATATTTCCAACAATTACAAGACAATTTAAAACCATTAAAAATCATTTAAAGCGCTTAACTAATCCAGTTTTCCCCATTATTCTTTTTTTCTTCCTTTTTTTTTTTTGGGGACGAAAAGAGTTGCTATCATTTGCGTTTATTTTGGTTTTGCTTCTGTTTCGCTTTTTTTTTGTATTTTTTTTTTGTTGAGGAAAAGGGAGGCAAATAATTTTCAAGCAATTTTACTTAATTGCCTTTTGCAGATAATAAATCATTTTCTTTGCAATTTGCGCCGACATCAAAAACCCGCACTTAAGTGGAGGTCTCCACAGAATCCAGC
>JAEIIF010013108.1:0-29787 GCA_018874455.1 Drosophila trapezifrons | reverse complement strand
GCCTCTAATGAAAACTCTAATTAATGAAGTTTTTAATACAGTATCATAACACCATTACAAATATGTGAATGAAGTCAAGCCTATTACCAAAAAGGCAAAATAGTTGTGATTCTTTTTCAAAACTGCATTTTTATAATAATCTTAAAAATTTGAGTTAATTAATTTTATGAAAGTTCTAAATTCCATTTTCCTGAGTAAGTTCCACTGTCCCTTAAATGCTCTAGACTTTTTCCTCACTCTCCACTCCTGCTGAATAGGAAAGTAGATAGCCCAAAAGAAGCTGGGAGTTGCTCCAGTGTCTCCTCAACCACATTGTTGTCATTGCACAACTTTAAACACATTTCTCACATCATCACAATGGTGCTGTGCTGGAATACTGATGGGGGTACGACAGGCCCCCAATTAGGCGGAGACCCCGGGAGAGTCTTCGATGGCCTGATGGCAGATAACTTCACGGCATCTGCTCCAAAAAGATCGAATGCTTTAAAAACGGAACGGAACGGAAAGAGACTTAAGTCCCCCGAGGTAAACAAAGGGGGCCCAGGTCCAGGTCCAGGTCGATAATCGCACTGATGCCGCATACGAAATATGTGCGAAGGAGGGGCGTGGTGCCGCCGCCCCTCGATTCGAGGCAATTGAATTGCTGATGAGCTTTCGGCGCCTCCTGCGACTCGTTTGAATTTGAAATGCAACCGCAGGCGGTACAATAATAGCATACGAAATGATGCGCCGATCTCCCAAATGAGGCGCAGTCAGTCTTCCCCCAGTTTTATCGACTTAATCCCCCCCAATCCTTCCTTCACACTTCCTCGTTGCCTCGGTTGGTAATCTAGAAAAGCTCCCTCGGCACTCGTTCAATTTGAATTTTCAATATCTTCATGTATTTATTTATATTTATTTAGATTGACGTCATCGGTAATGCGCATACGATTTCTTAGTTGCTTTCAACAATCGCTGGTCACGCCCACTACGCCCCAGCGCCCATCTGACCACATTGGAAAATCCAGACTGAGACTGAGACTAAGATGAAGTACAGTAATTACTCAGTGGGTATAAATTATGTGGGCTACTTATCTACTTGTTAATCACTTCTAAAATTATTTTAAATATAAACTAAGCTTTCCGATTATTTTGGCAAGATTTATAGCCCATTTCTTGTTTAATTTAGTATAAAAATTAATCACCAAATAATCTCATATAAGAGCCATTACATTTAGCTCGGAAATATTAACTAAACCCAATTTTTTGAGTTCATAAAATATTTCTTTGTACTTATTTTCATGAAAAAATGTCGCTAAAAATTATGGAGAATTCCTACTAAGGGAATTTTGGTTTATGAAGCAAAAAAAAAAGATTTTCAGTTTAAACTACATAAAAATTCGTTTTAAAGAATTTCAACTGCAGGCAGCTAAAGTGGAATGTCTCTAGAGTAAAGCCAAAAGCGAGCAGATTGGAATGAGTGGAGAAGGTGGTGCAAAATGGTCGCTTTACGTAGAGCAGAAAATAAAAATTGAAATTATGGTAAAACAGCTTTGAAAACGCGCGAGACTTTTTGGTGTTTGACGGCGACTTTTATGGTCGACAAATGAATGCAGCACAAAAATTGCCCCAGACGAAAATTGAAGGAGACAGCAACAGACACGTAATTAGCCAACACAAACCCGACCCCGTGGATCAGGGGGGGAATGGAGACTACTACTGAGTACTGACTGTCAGTAGTCAGTGGCCCCCCTGCCACCAGGCCTTAATCGAAAGTGAATTTGAAAGCCCATTTATATTTCGTTTAATTACAAACATCGGCGGCGGCAGCCAAATCGAATTCAGAATTACTTTTCGATTTTAATTGCGCGTTAATTAGTCTCTCCAATTAAGAGCCTCTCGAACTCAAGAGCTAGCCAAAATTAAAACAGGAGCTTTTAATTGTGCCCACAAAAAGAATCTTGAGCTTGAGCTGATTTCTCGCTTTTTACTTGGCTCGGTTTCGAAAACGAAAGTTTCGTATTTTATCGGCGATTGCATGTGGCACGCCAAGAAATCAACAACAAACACCTTCGCCTTCTGCTTTTTTAGGGGGGTGGCAGCTGCCTCTTCTGGCCATTAAAAAGGTGTAAATTGTGGTTGTGCACGAATCGGTAATTGGTCAGGTTACAAAGCGATTTGAACTGAATCGATTGGGTGAGATCCTTGTAGGAAACTTGTATTCAAAAGGAATCGAAAACGAATAGTCACGGCTTTAAATAAATTTTAGGGAAACTAAGGAAACTATGGAAAAAGGCGAACGGAAATATTGCAAGTTATTTCTAAGGATTTTAATGAATTTAAATTAGAAATTAATTAGATAAATAAGTTAATAGCTCAAAAAGTATACAAATAATTTATTTTTGTGTATTTCCTATTATAAAATAATTGTTTTATTCCCTTTTCTTGGAGTTACAAATTACATATGAGTTACTTTATGTTATAATTAAATTGTACAACATTTTGTAATTATTTGACTCACTTTCAAGCATTCCCTTCTCCAAAATCATATACATTTTCCCTACAAAAATAATCCATAAAATACCAATCAAATCATTAACAATAATTTTATTTCCCACTGATATCTTTGACAAATTATGATCAAATCGCTGTGTGTGTTACGTATTAATATTAACGATGAACCAACTCCAAATGGACAATAGAAAGGCTTCTTCTTTCTTTGGGGCAAGCTCACATCGATCGCATCCAATAAATTGCATAATTTTCCATTGATACGATACGATGCGGTTTGATGTGATGTGATGTGACCTTCATCTTGCCCAAATGCCACCCAACCCTCCCCCCGTTTCTTTCCAACCTGGACAATGAACTTGGCCGCCACTGACTTTCTTTTGTTCGATTTGCACGCCTCTCTTTTCCCCTGTATTTAATTCCTGAACTAATGCTCACTAATCAATTTAACTGTCGCTCATTGGCTACACTTGGGAAAAATGTGGAGTTTGTTATTTATTTTTGAGAGGAAATAGGTATTTGTTGCCGAGTAAAGAAAACGTTGAACCACTTGACAAGTTGTAATTCGTGATATAATGCTTTAAAACGAAAAGTTAAACCAAAAACATGTATGAGATATATTTTAGTACTAAAGAGGCGCCTTAAATATTTAAAAAATGTATTTGGACAGTCGGAATGTGATGTCAATAATTTATATTAAAATAATTTCCCGTGTAGCCACACACATGCAGCGAATACAAAAACCGGTTGCTCGTTCCTAAATGCCTATCCGCTGGTGTGTTTCCACGGTAGCCGGAGCTTAGCCCGCTGGATCTATCTATCTTGGAGGTGGCTCAATCAACTGCCAACAGCCAAGAGAGCCAACTATTTTTGGTCCGCTGCCAGGCAGCAAAAACAACCTCACGCTGCCAGCCAGGCCGCATGCCAAAAACGCTCCAAGTGGCGTCGGCGGCGGCCGCTTTGTGACCCACTGACTGAGATATGTGTGCATTGTTTATCTCAACAAGTATCTACAAATATATGTATATATATATATGTGTATACTCGGAGGAGGTACAGAAAAGTTTGCCACTTTTTGTTGCCAAATGTAATTAACTTGTCCGGGGAATACAATTTTTCAGTTTCGAGTATCAATTTAAGCCACTGAAATGGTTTACATCTTTTTAAGTTCTTTGCTCAGCTGTTGTCGAGGCTCAGCCACTTTTTAAAAGAAAAAAATAACAGTGAGCTTGGGATGGAAGCTGAAAGTTACCCTGTAGTTTTATTTAGCATAATTTTTTATTTATTATAAATAAGTATCATAATTTGCATTCTACAAATGGCTTCCCAAATTAGTAATAGAAAAATGTGGGTTCAGAGAGTTGGCGTATATTAAATAATAACCAAATTAATGGGCTCTAGAATCACTGAAGCTGGACTCTATAAATACGAGTATAGTAACAATTTTCGTCTATAGAACATCCCATATACCCCTTACTTTCAAGAGACGAAAAAACTTTTCACTCCCCCAGAACTTTTCCATTATTCAGTCGTCGTGTAAAAAAGGAAAAAAACAAGATGAAGCGGTTCAATGACAACTCCCACTTGAGTTTCTGGAAGCTTGTCAAAGTTTTCGCTGTCGTTTATTATTTTTCCCTTCTTTTTTCCTCGGGCCGCTTCACCCATTTATGAAAATTGTCTGTCACATCAATTTGATATTTGCATCCATCAACAACAAGGCACCGCAAAATGTAAAAGTTTGTGCAAGTGATTTTAACTTTTATAACTTTGTCATTTCTCGCCCCCAACTTCAACGCCGCCGTCCTTTGTCTCCGTTTACAATTTCCAATTAATAATTCATAGAGATTTCAGCTTCTTCTACGTTGTTTCAGGCCCCAGAAAACCCCTCTGCTCGCTCCTCCTCCACTGAATTGCCAACACTTGTTGTCCAAAGTGTTTTTCATGACAATTTGTCTGCGAGCTTTATGAAATCGGGAAGAAGACAGCGAAGTAAGGGGAAATTTGTTTATGCTGTCTCGTAATTGGGTTAGCAGTGAAGGAGCCGCCGGGCCGATGACGTCGATTGCATCCGTCAGATGCAGCAGCAGCGTTGCATCCACAAGATGCAAGATACAAAATTCAGCAAGTGCAGTGAATTGCCGCTGGCAGCAGGGCTTTTTTTCCCCCAGCTCATCCCACTTCATTAGGAGAAATTGGATGAGCAGCAGATTTAACAGATTTCTCACACACATTTTTTTATGTCTGCTCTTTTACGAGACACTATTTGATTTATTCGCATGATTACGTTTTTAATGGCCATGAATATTTTGTGTATAAAATCGAGTTTGTTTGCAGATTTTGCGAGATTTCCTAGGCATTCCTAACGACTGATCCACTTTGTTTTTTGATGTGTGACCCGAATTTGTCATGTGTCGGAGAGAGTCGGAAATGGATTTAATAAGGTTATTGTGTCTTATAGACTTTTGTTTGCATTTACGGAATATCATAATAGCCAAAAGAAATATGAGGAAATATAGAAAGAGTTTACATTATATATCAGTTTATCCACAAATTCAATATTCACCATCTTGACCTTATTTTCTCATTGATATGACATCAAGCAAATTTCGCACCTCTGAAAATGGATTTCCATCACCTAATTCATTCGAGCATTAAATTTGTTCCTTATTTCGTATTCCCCAAAGACCCATTTCCATTTGGCTAATTTCCCAAAAAGATGCTACACGGTAGTTAATTGGAATAGATCTTTAGATAACTCTTCGGATGGTCCAAAAGCTCAGCGAACTTCACCATAAAAACCTCATGCATAAGTCATAACTAAGACAGCTCTTCATGTCCAAACTTCCAGACAAAGACAGAAGCGATTTCTGTTTGATTTTATGTACTGTTTTCTTTCCTTTTCTTTGCTTTTTTTTTTTGCATAACAAACAAAGGTGACTTTTGTTGAGGAGCAAAGATGGTAAATAGAAAACAAAAGTTACATCAGTTTGTCTAGGGTTTGCGGGCATAAATTAGCGTCGAACTGCGAAGATGGAGCCGGGGCTGGATAGTGGGTGTGAAGGAGGGGACACATCTCACCTTTTCTGGGTCTGAACCGAAATGGAACGTTGCCCAGAAGTTGTGCCCAATTAGTCGAGGCATCAAAGGCAAACACCCAGACGAAGGCAGTCAGCCAGGTTCACTGGCACGGAAAATCACCAGAGGCCTATGCTTTGGTCCCTATTTCTTTTTTTCCTGCACTCAGCATAAAATGTAATAAAATTTGGGTGGCATTAAAATGCAGCATTAAAATATAGACTTCTCAATTAACTATAATATTTTAATAAAACAAAGTAAATCGGTATTTTTAACCCCTAATTAGTTATAATTACATTAAAAATTATTATAAATTCTTACAGTATTATTATATTAACAAACTGTTGTACTTCTATTTTAAGTATATTCCCTAAGAACCACACAAAAAATCTTTCCAAGTGCACCGCTCCCTCAGGTTGTTCTTTCCTTTCGCCTCACTCTTGTTTCGCTTTTTTTTTATTGATTTTCCTTGGGGCGTTCGCTGCCTTGACATTAATTTAATTGTTGTCAGCATCTTTTGAACTCTCCTCTCCTCCCACTCATGTGTCAGCTGTCAGAGCGCGGTAATAAATTAAAAAATTTAGAGCGATTATGGGCCCGAACAATCCAAAGCCCCCATTGATCTCAGCCGACCGAAACTAGTTTCCTGTTCGAACTTCGTAAGTCGAGAAATCACAATGAAATCGGCAATCGTGAACTTGGCATTGTCGAATGGCACTTGGCCCAATGACAAGTCTTTTTATTTTTGGCGGCCCGTTAGACATTTCCTCGGGGCATTTTTATCAAGATCCCTGGATTGCAAAATTGTATTTTTCGTCAGCCAATTGTCCGCTTTTGGCCGAAAAAACACGTACGTGGAGAAGGAATGTTCTGGCATAACGAAGTTAAAAGCGATGTAAAATCGGGGTAGGCCTCGAAGTGAAGTGAAGTGGAGTAAGTGAAGTCGCGAAAAAGTCACGTGCAAGTCCTTCGCTTTTGCTGTTCTTTTTTTGTAGCAGCTCAACCCTGTCCTGAGGTGATGGACGTCACTCCAAGTCCTTCAATTCTGCGACCTAGTTCCATGCTTTTTTATTCCGATTCTTGGAGTTAAGGCAGGGAATTTAAAAATATCTCCTTTTTATATATTTAAAATATGTTGTATTTAATAACGGAATTCTTAACTCTGTAAAATAAAAGTGAAACTACACCCATCTCCTCACATATACTCCTCTGTTAAGCCCCTTTGCTTAGCCAAGAACCACCCATGAAAAAAGCCAAAACACATAGGAATGAAGCTAGACAGAGACAGATAAGATCTCGTGCCACGATATTAAAGCTGCTGACATGCCAAATTATCTTTCCAAATTAAAGACAAACAACACACAGCACAACGAAACGAAACAAGACAAAAAAAAAATACCCACAGAAATATAAAACTGAAAAATTGGAAAGTGATAAATGGTTTGGCCTGGTCAGCTGGCCACATAATTGTTGTTGCTATGTTTGTTGCCGCTTTTGTCCAGTTATTTGGCGCAATCTTTGCATATAAATTAGCCAGAAAATGCCTTTTGAAATGGGAGACGAGAGCGCGAACCCGAAACCGAATAGAACAGAACCCGAATCGGAACTCGAACTCGAAACAGAAAAACGGAGCCAGAACTCCAATTTAGCCCCGCATTTGACTGACAGACAGTCGGCCAAGTTGATTTTTAACTGGGCTAACTGCGTTGGCCCCCTTTTCGCGGCAGAAGAATAAGCGTTTCGGGGTCAACTAGCTGTAGCTCCGCCAACGAAATGGAGATGAACACGGAGGAGTTGCCGATGAGCATGGGATGGATATGGAAATGAAAATGGGAGTTGGTGGCATAATGGGAGCAACGCCAGAAGACACCAGTCTTCAGACATCTCCGAGATAAATCAAAAATTGTCGGAAAGCCAAACGGGAGGAGGGGGCGCTGAGAAAAACACCGACTAATGTTGGGCATAAATAATGCAACAAGGGACGGCGGAGAAACGATGGCAAGCCCATAAGCCCTCAAGTAATTAAGTCAAAAATAGCCAAAAGTCAAAGGGACTGCACGGAGAAAAATCATGTAGAGTGTATTCGGCTATATTTTAAGGAAAAATAGTTCGAAATGTATTATAATTTATTGTGTAGTTATACAGATATTATTTTATTAACTTTACTTTGTGTTTCTTATTTATCATAGCTACAATAACTTTTACCATTGCATCTTTAGTCTTTTACTTATTATTGGCAAAGGTGAAACTATATAGGGTATACCCTAGTTTTCCCCTGTGTACGAAACAATTTTTTCTTTGTGTGTAAAACAAAAAGAAAAGTCCGCCGAAGGGGAAAAACAAGAAGGATTGTTGGGGTAATGAAGGGCGCCAACGGAAGTGTTTATGTTTTGAATATTATGTTTTTAACAGAAGAAAATCCCAAAGTAAAAAGAAGCAAACAGTTTTTCTTTTTTTTCTTTGTGGGCGGAGAGTGAAGGAAAACAAAAGAAATGAAAATCCCTTTTGATTGTCAAGTTCAGGAGACAAGAGAAATGAAAATTAAAATTGTTTCTGTTTTGTTTTTCCTCTTTTTCATCTTTCACTCCATCTACCGACAATGTGACAATGCAGCAATGCAGCTTGCGGATAATAATTATTTACAAAACTGTGCCCACGGCCACGCCCCAAAGCGAGACCTCAAGCCCATTGTTCGCCAAGATATTCCAAGATTTCCCCATATTAGAGGCCCCTCCTCTCTCTGTTGCCTTGATGTGTCGCTCTCACAGCCATAAAGCCATAACCATTCGCAAGGTATCAATTACCAGGCTCTAATGCGAAAATAACCAGCCACAAAAGAATGGCCAAGAAAATGCCAGATAAGGGCAAAGAGAAATGGGGGAAAATCGGTGGAAAACTGGGTGGCATCTTCACGCAGAAGCTGACCAACAATGGAGAGAGAGAAACAGAACCGATAGCGTGAAATGAAGTGCAGTGGGTGACAAAATTGGCAGAAATAAAAATAGAGAAGAAAACTAAAACAGAAATAGTGAGAGGAAGATAAAAAGTGTGGAACTTACATAACAACTCAATGCAGTCAATGGCAGATTGTCAATCAAAGCTCTCAAACAGCTATTATTTGTTCAAACTTATCAAACTGCCAAGTGATAGTAATGGGAAAATACCTCTTGTGAAATTTTAAGTTCAGGATAAGAAGGAACTTGCCTGATGACACTGAAAAGAACATGCCAAGTTGAAGTTGAAGATCTTAATATATGTTAGAAATTAGTGCTCAAGAAGTTGGAGATATCAGTTGTCAATTTTCCACAACTTATAGATATATGACACAACCTATTGATAAGTGTTGCCAGGCTAAAACTGTTTGCTATAAAAATACGCTTTAAACTAGCAATATTCCTATGGTTTTCGCTCTTTGTTTTTGTCGAAACCCAATTACACACTACATTTTCAACCAAGTAGTTTCATTCCCCACTCCATTTGCCACCCAATTCACGCCTCGCAATGCATTAAACATTTTCCATTTACCCACACCTTCGGGCAAAGCTCCAACTCATCAAAGCAAACACAAAGAAAATAACTGAATTTGCGGTGAAATTTGTTAACTGGCCAAACTACAATAGTTGGCCAATAGACGGGGGACTGGAAAAGGGAAAATCGCCGGACGATGCACCCATTATGACAACGTCAGTCAACCGCAGCAGCGACCAAAGGAATGTGACAACGTGAAAATTGCATAAAAAAAAGAGAGTGCTCTCGCTTCAGGGGGAAAGCAGCCAGGGGGGCTGGCGGGGGCTCATCAAAAACACATTTATCATTCGACAAATTGCACAAATGATAAACACAGATATATACCAGATATATCCACCAGCCTTAATTAGACAAAATATGTTAGAAGCGCAAGCTGGAAATGGAAAAGTACTCCAATCCGGTGGGGAAAGGGTAGAGGAAGTGTTTGAAATATATGGAGCTATTGGGCTTGTGAAATGGTTAAAGTAATCTATTAATTATACTCTTTAATTATTTCCTGTAATGCTTTAAGCTTAGCAAACTTTATTAGGCTTTGTGTGATTTAATTAAAATGGTATTTTGTTATAATATTTGTAAATAAAGTTATAAATGAATAAAGTAATATTGCTTTAATTTTATAACACCATTAATGACATAAATAACTGACACAGTTACCTGATTTTTTTGCTTTCTTTTAGAATTATTCAGTAATTATTTAAATATCTTATTTTCTGCTATCAATCTGAGATATAATATTAAACATATTATATTTTCATTAATTAATATTCATGCCCAAACTGGTCTCTATTAAATAGCAATAAATTCGCATTTTTTCATGAATATTTTAGTTAATACACTTCGTTCTTAATTGGTTTTATCTCCCGGCTGTTAATGATACCCGACTGATAAATTATTCATTCTTTAATTCAAAGCTTATTTAACTAAATTAACCATTCCTATGGGTAATTAAAGACTCGCACTTGTGTCTATTACACTAAATAGATCCTCAGTTAAAGCCCTATTTAATCAGAATAAATTCTTATAATTCAGTAGTGTCTCTTAACTTTTTTTGAGACACTGTCTCCGTTTTTAATTAGTTCTACCTACCCAGCTGGCGATGATCCCTGGCTGACGCTCTTGCCACCGGCGGCGGTATGAATGTGGCGCTGAGGGGGCGTGGGCTGGTGGTGGGGCGAGGAGGTCGCCGAGACGGTTGGCGTGCCGCCGTTGGAGGAGGAACTGCCTCCGCCGTGGCCATGGCCGGCGACGGGCACTTTGCGCTTCGGCGACAGCTCCTGGGCATTCTCGCAGACATTCTCCGTGTTGACGACCTGCTCCAGCATGTGTATCTTCAGCATGATTGATGGATTTGATTGAGTGACGTTTGTTTTGATTTTGGCTTCGTATTTTTGGTTTGAACTATTTTTTTTGGTTTTGTGTTTGTTTTGTTTTGGTTTTAACCCTTTTAATGTTATGTTTGATTTTTGTTTTCACATGGGTTCACTTCACTTTTTTCATTTTGCTGCTAAATGGTTGGAAAAATTAAGCAGAAGTTAAATATAATTCAATCTGTTTTCCAAAATGTGTTTCTCTCTCTCTCTCTCTGTCTCTGTCTCGCTTTGTTGGGTTTTCCCGATTATTAATTAAATTTCGGGTTGTGGTCACTTGAGCCGCATTTTCCATAATGAATTTTCCTTGGCGTATTTTTTTTTACAACCGTTGTGAAACCGAATTTAATGCCCTAACATCAAGGTGGCCACCAGCAATAAAAGAATGGAAATTTAATAAGTTTATGCTGGCCGACTTTATGGTCGTAAAAAACTCTGTACAGAAATCTTGTCTTCACAAAACAAAGAAAATCACTCAAAGGCAAATAAATGTGGATTCTGGGGATGGGGGTGGGATGGGGTTTTGAGTGCACATTATTAAAAAGTAATGCCGGAGCTGAAAAGTCTGCCCAGCGAGGCGAGGAAAAGCGCGTGAAAATGCGTGCAAAATGGAGAGGAGACAACAAACAAACAACCCGCATATGCTTTCCACCATGGCGGCGGGGGGTGAAAGCCCCGGGTGGGGCCGGGGAAAGCCACTTGCCAGGCCAGTCACTTAAGCCCTACTCTCGGGCTCCTTTTTGGGGGAACCTTCAATAAACCCTCATAAAGCGGCAAAAGAAAACTTCGTCTCGAACCTGCCCCACTGACAATTGGCTTAGGTCTAGAGTGAGGCAAAGAAAATGTGGAAATTCTCTGGCCGGGAGGGATGAAAACTCCCCCCAAAAAAGGTAATGTACTGGCGCACGTGTCCAAGTGCCGCCGCCGCTCCTTCCCCTGAGGACGGCAAAGAGATGATTTATGATTTACGGCATTGACTGAAGGCATCTGGCCATCAAAAACCCACGGAGTTGCTCCTCCGATTCCTGGATTTTCCCCGGATTTCCCTCGATTTTCTTTCAGCTCCAAGGCCGAGCACATCGCTTAAGTGGTAATGTGCGTACATAACGAGAGCTGTGAATGGTATTATGCCAGGTTATGTGGGTTGTGGGCGGCGATAAGAGGGTTAGTTACAGGTAGACGAGCTGATATTGAAGGGGAAATGAGCCGGTTATGGCCAAGAGGAGATGAGCTAGGTACTTGCTTTAAGCCACTCTGAAGCGGTTAACTGACAACGGAAATTAACAGAATAAGCAGGGGAAGTCCTATTATTTTTACTATCTCTAAATTGTAACAAACTTTTTATCTTAATTTGATGTGGAAAACTAAAATGTCAAGGAAATTTCCAAGTTCTGTTTGTTGAAAGCTCATATTAGCTTAAGGAGAAATTTCAGATTGGAAACATTAAAATCTTAACTACTTTTTAATATCAAAACGAGATTTATTTATTTATTTGCAGTTACCATTATCACTTAAACACTTAAATGAATTTACTGAAAAGGTTAAAAGCCAATTAAAATACACACACTTCACCCCAAAGCCTAATTCCCTGCTTGATCCCTCTCAATATCCCCAAAGGAATATTTAATTACGTGTGCATGGGCATGCTTAATCTTTAGCCCCACATAATTGATTCGATCCCAGCAATATCTGAGGGAAATTACCCAACAGATATGATTACTTCACTTCAGCCCTAATGCGCCTTCAATGCCGGTGACCCAAATTGGCAAATCTCTAAATCTTCTCGGCAACATTTGGCAAATCACTTGCTGCGATGGAGATACATACAACGCTGGTAATGCAATTACCCAATGTAAAATATAATATATATACATGTGTATAATTCCATTCGACTTAAATCGCATTAAGAGCAATCAAAATTTACGCGGCCAGCCACATCTTTCAGCCTCAACACGCAACTTCCGCCGTTGTGTGTTGCAAATTCGTCATTTCCGCAAAAATACCAACAGGCACTCAGGTGAGAATGATAAAAAAAATAAAAAAAATAACAATAATAATGGCACAGCGAAAATCATAATAAACCCAGCTCGAAGTGAAATTGAATTACGTGGCATAGAAAACAATTTGCGAGCGCGAGTGCAAAATAATTCTTCGGCTAAATGGGGAGCGGGGCTGCATTGCAAAAACGCATATAGAATAATTTATTTAAATCAGGCTCAGCAACCGCCCCCAAGTCGGCGACGACAACCTTTTATGGTGTCATGCAAAAAAGCGTACAAGAAAAAAGAATAAAAAGAAAAATCTATAAAAATTTTATTCACTCATTTGTTGTTGTTGTGGCTGGACAAATTAATGTCAATGAGACTGGAGGGGGGACAAATCTACGGAATCGTGTGGGTTGATGCTCAACTGCTGGGCTAATAGTTGATACGAGTTAGGGATGATATGAAATATCGACAAAGAAATCGTTTTTACTATATCATATTGCAATAAACATGGGGGAATTAGTTTAGTGAAGAGTCTGAAAAACTTTGTTTTTAAACTTGTATTTTGAAACACCAGGAAAACATGTTTAGTCTATAATTATAAAGTAATACTATAGTATTTGTATACAAATTAACAACACCCTTCCTATATCCGATACTAAAATTGATGGTGAAGCGACTCTAATAACATTAATCAATTTATCAAAACTTAAACTTTGTTACAGATAAACATATCGATACGCTATTAAAATATCGATTTGAATATCATCACTAAAGAAATCCATAAAAACCCACCCAGTGGGTGGGCCTTTTTACAAGGAGAAAATATGGGATAAATAGAGATATATAAACGGAGGAGCCAGAGAGGGGACTGTGTCACCAAAACAATGATAATTTTTTTATTTGTTCACTCTCTCAGTGTCACTTTGTTGCTTATTCAATTTGGCATTTTTATTGATGTGTTGTGATCCGAGTTGCAAATGAAATTGTGCGGATTTCATCTCGATTTGTATTTTTGTTTTTGCTCCGTCATATTTTGATTGGGTTAATGAAGCCAGAGACAGAGAGGGGAGTTGTTTACGCAGATACTTTGAAGATGATACGTGTTTGAAGATGATTTCATGTGAAGTCTATCGAATAAGTTCCACACCATTGAAATATACAATTCATAATTTATAGTCGAAAGCGTTTTTTTAAACACACACTTTATTTCTCATTCCTTCTTCATACTTTTTTGAAATTCGGGGTTTCTTTGAAATTGTGTGAGTTGGCATTCAGTTTCTGTTCTTTTGGGTGGTCGTTAGATTGCATTTTCTGATGTAAGGCCCACTGTCTGCCATATAAAGGTTTGTTTATTAGTTACAATTAATTTCAGGATTATTAATATAATTTTATCTAAAATATGTACTTTGTTCTTAAATCTCAACGCTTTCGTAGCCTTCAAAAATGTGAAATAAAATTGTATTCTTTATCTGGACTTTTGAGAACTTTTGTCCACTAATTCCTCGAGTCATGTGCCTCTAGGAAGTATTGTCTCAACTCTTTCTCTTATTCAACCTCATTTCTTGGGCTTCTGGCTTACTCTTGTCTCTCGTTTCCCTTCCATTATCACTGTATCGCAGTGCAATTAGTCAATGATAAGTTTGTCAAGTGCTCGACATGCTCAAACATTCGCTAACCCCCTTTTCTTATACAAATATATATATATTTTCCTAAACTCACATACAAAATAATTGCGTCAGGGTTTCGCAATCAGAATTCAGTTTGTACTTTATGGTTATAACTTTGTGTCGATACGTCATAAACACAATATTTGAGCCGCAGGGCCCTAAAATAAACAATCAATTGAGTCACCAAGTAGAAGAAATTTGTGATTTCCTTATCGAAACGTGGGCAGGGAGTCTTGTTATCAACTCTGAATATATGATACGCTTTGGGCAAATTTTGTGGGCATTTTGGAACATTTTCTAAGCCGCAGGAAACACCCGAAAAATGACTCCCTAGCAACATCCGGTTGTAGTCCCATTTTTTCACCCACTCCAACGTTTTTGGCAAGTTCAAAGTTTGGTTTTCTTTCGTATGTACAGAGTGTACACTTTGTGTACATTTCCCTATTTTCCTGTTAAGTGGGAGGAATTTTACGCTTTGCCTACACAGAGGACTGAAAAATTTGTTGCTTGTTACGCAGTTACACGTGTTCAAATATTTATGCCTTGACAAATTCTGTAAACAAATTTTTCTCCTCTTCTACGGCTTGGTTTCGCTTTTGGGTTTGGTGTTATATTTTTTTTAGCCCGGCTAACAAACATCAGCAGCTGTTGGTAGCAGCAGCTCGACTTGCCCCGGTTTCGTGTTTTATTTGTTTTGTGGGGCAACAACTTCTGGGAGAGAGAGAGAGGAATTCTAGTTGATTGTGTGACTTCTGTTCCGTTTTTTGTTTCTGGTTTAGTATCGGTTGTGCTGCTTATATCTTATCTTATCGTCTGCCAATTTGGCTGAATAATCGGTATTTGGATGGGCGCAACCTTGACAACTGCCGCCCCAACCTCCTTTTCCCTGTTCGTTGGGGGAGTTACTTTATGTCGTACACGAAAAATGGTCGAGATATTCCTATTTGTAAGTGAACTCTAATGGGAAACTGATGTAGTTACTTACTAGTTCGAGAGATACGAGCCCGGCAGCTTAAGCAGATGCTAACATTGTCTGTTGGTAAGTGGTTTCGGTTTTTTTGTACAGATAATTCAGTAAGTTGTTCCCTTACATTATTCTGGAAATTACTCAATTGTCCAGTTAAATTGACTTGATTTCATTACTTCAACATAAATAGCAATGAAAAAGTTTAAGAGGAGCAATTATCCTCTTTACACTGACACTTATCTGTACTAAAATCGTATATCCGAATCGTTTAAATTACACCAACTTCTCTCAAGTTCCTTTTCGCTGCCAAGGAAGTTGTAAATGCAATTAAAAGTGAGAAACTTTTAAATGATGTTTCCTTGAGGAAACATCCAAGATACGCAATCTCAATTTCCATTTCGCATTTTACAAGACCTTCCCCCAATTCATATCTGGTTACTCCAGCGATATTTTTAGAAAATTTCCACCCACACGACCTTCGGTGAATCTTGCTGCCAACTTGCCATAAAGTTTTGATTTACCACCCCTTAACCCTTGACTCCCAGTAAACAAGAATGACTTCAAAGTCGATTTTCAGCAAAGACCTTCGCTGGCAATAATTTTCTAATAAATTTATTAAAGAAACAGTAGTTTCATCATCGCGTTTCGGGAAAATTTCGGGCACTAAACCTTGCTTTTTTATTATTTTTTGGCACAGGTGCAAACAGGTCGTAAACAAAAGCGGGGAAAATATATAAAACTCGAAGCAAAGGCAATTAAACTAAACACTAAACATAGAAGCAGACACTCTCCACCGGCCCCCTGAGTTTTCCATTTCCAATTCGGATCCCAGCCATTTGGCACTGGGCCATGCATGGGAAAAGCGGCGGCACACGCCCCATAAATTAAATTCGCGTGTGTTTTCCCTCAAAAAAAAAGGAAAAATATAAAAAGAAAGACTGGAGATAGAGGGGATCTGAGGCTGAGAAGATAAGAAAGGGGAGAACACAGAACGCATTGGCAGAAACTGTAAATTCTGCAGCAGAGTACAAAGACTAAATAAAATAAGCCCAGGATTATTTAACGAATCAAGGATACCCAGTACATGGGGTATGATCTATTTAAAGATTTTTCCAACAATTTTACATTTTTTTACATTGTTTAAATGTTTTAAGCAACATTATTTTTTTATTCAAAAGTATTTGAATGCATTAATTTGTAGAATAATACATTTTGTATAGTTTGGAATTAAAAGATTGGAATAGCCTCTTCATTTAGACCAGGGTCGGGCACCGAAAGTCAAGCTTGGAGCCCTACATAAACAAGCAACAGTTAAAACCACCCTTCAAGTCATGACCTAGACAGAATATGCGAGCAAAGTGCGCATCGCAGGTGTACGTTTTGTTTTTGTAAATCTTGTGATGCAGTGCTAGTTTCCGACGATATGTAAGTTTTGTTTTTATTTCTCAGAGCGAGCGGATTCTCTGTGAATATCAATATTTCTTTAGGGGATCTAAAGGTGCAAATAAAACTACCTAATGTTTGAGGTAGTTAAGACCTGGTTCAATTTTCTTGGCTACCCAAGTTTACTTAAGCTCATCATACCCTTTTCTTTCTGCGAATTCTGAGCATAAAGAAGGGAATCCAAAATCAATGCAGGCGAATGACACGGCCCTTCTCTCTCACCCGCTTCGTCGCGCCATCTCTTTCTGAGCCAAGCTTTTGTGCTGCCTGCACTTCAACTTGAACTCTCGAGTGGAGAAGAAGGCGGGACAGAGAGGGGCGATGAAAAGTGAGGGAGATGACAAGACAATTGATGGGGCCAGACAGACGCAGAACGATGAATGGACAGGCGAAGCGGCGGTGGAGAATCTGAGAATCACAGAGAGAGAGGCGGAGGAGAGGCCAAAGCCGATAGCAAGAGATGCGGCCAAAAAGCAGCTGTTTTCTGGGTATTGTTTTTTCCCCCAGCTTTCTGTTATTGTCCGTATTTTCACACCGAGACAAGGCCAATTTGCGTCTCGAGTTCATTTACATTTCGCATCGCTGAGGTTTACTTTACATTCCAAAAGAAACTCAATGGGCCGGCCATACTTGCCCATTGAAGTCCAAATCAAAAAAGGAAACAATCTGTCAAAATGCAAACATCCGATTCGGGGGCAGCGAGCATCTCTTCACGAATGACGTGAATATTTGATGAGCTGTCTCCGTTTACCTTTTTGGTCCTCACGGTAAAAAAAGAAGCGAAATGCAGCAAAAAGTCGCAGCCCCAAAAAATGCAACAGGCAAAAAACAAACAGGGTATAAAACTGATAAAAAAAAAGGGTTTGATGCAGGGTATTTCAGGTGAACTGAGAATGGAAACAGATTGACCAGTCGATAGAGGATCAAAAACGTAGCCTCAGGAGACTTGGATACCCTGAGAAAGGTACGAACTAAGTTTGCTTAACTAACTTAGTTACAGGAAATTTATTTAAAAAAGTATTTTTCACTGACTAATAATATTCATCATGTTAAATGTTATAATTTTGCAGATCTGGTGGGGATTATTGCTTATATACAGATATTTTTAAGCGTACTAATAAATAAATAAATATACTTTTTTGTACATAACAACACAATTAAGCTATATCCCTCCCTAGGTCTTGCATATAATATTTTTCCTATTAAAAAATATGTTAGTATAACAAGTGTAACGCAAATATCTCGAATTACCCAGACTTTTTGGAAAGAGCAACAGGAATTCCAGAAACTGCAGCTGGCAAAGCAGTGAAAACAGAAACAACAACAAAAACCCCACACACACACACACTTGCCAATAAATATTTTTGCAAGTTGCAGCGAGACAAAAATCGAGAAAAAATTTAACGAAAATGAAAAGTCAACAGCAGAAAACACGGCAAACACAGCACAACTCTGACTGAAATCATTTCAGGCCAAACCCGTTTCAAAAAGAAATTCACGTGCTCTGCACAAATTTTTTGCCTTTTTTTTCTGTCTTTTTTGCTTTGGCCGCTAGCAATGCATATTAACAACAAAACAATAACAACAACAAGCTTGATAACAGGCCGTAGAAGAAGCAACAGCAGCAGCAACATTGTCGTTTAACGGGACAAGCGAACAGGGGGAAAAAGATGCAGGAAAAAATGCGTAAATTTTAATTTGCATTTTTGCAAAACGGAAACGAGATAAATCCAAAAGAGCAGTTAAGGTTTTTGCTTGCAAAATCAGATGATTCAGAATACGATTATAAATATAACAGAGTTCTTCTCCTTTTTAAAGATTTTCGAGAGGCGAGTCCTCAATAAAACCCAAACTTAAAAAGTAATAGGAAACCTCTTTCTGAATAACTTTTAGTTAGGTTATATATTCAAGAAACCTTTATAAAAAACTATTATCAACGTTTTAAATCTCAATCTTGAGATCTATTCTGATTAAGCATTATTATTACCTCCAATTAAATTAAGATTTCTTTAATTTTAATCATAATTTTTAATAAAAATAATTCCTTTAAGTATTGATCCCAAATTTCCAAACAGAAAACTCCTCAAAAAGTGTTCAAAAACCCAACTGGTTGATCTGGAGTGATCATAATTTAGCACGCTAAAAAACATTTTCTATAATGCCAGAATATTTGTATTTCTTATTGCTTGAAAAATAAACCTGGTTAGGGTTAATGATTTTCAAGTGTTTTTAACCCCCAATAAAAAAACGAATTTAAAAAAACAATTCCACTTGTTGAGGCAACTTTATAACTTCAATCACCTCACATAACTTGCACATAAATCACAAAAAATAAGAGACAAAAAGACACAAAAATGTAAGCCGGATTGCGGGAGATAAAATGGCTATATGCGACCAGAAACAATGGGTAAAAAAACACACGTAATAATCATGCGTGACGCATTTTAATCGAACTACAAAAACACAAAAAACTCAGGAACCGGCAAAAAACGAGATGGAGAAAGAGGGAGACACAGAAACACAACCGCCAAAAACGGCACTTTTTGTGGTTATTTGGTTATTTCTTTTTATAAATATTTCTCATTTGTTGTTTCTTTTTTTCGCTAGAGCTTTGACATTTGTTTGCGGTGATTATGTCTTATTCACTCAATTTTATTCACTTGCTATTTAATGGCATTTTCGTAATTGAATTGTGTTTTGTTGTTTAATTGCACAAAAAATTACATACACAGGCATAATTTTCACTTATTTTCAACACTTTCTTCGGCTCTTATTTTTGGATTCTTTCCTCGTTAAATTTCAATTTCCATCAGACTATATTTGTTTAAAAAATTTCACTTTTAGGTACGTGCGTTTATTTATGCGTTCATTTTGGCTGCTTTATTTTTGTTTTCTTTATTTTTTTCGTTTCTTTTCTTCGACTGACACCTCCGTCACTTTCGCTTCTAATTTCTTGATAAGGCCAACAAATGCGATTTTGATTTTTGTTGCTGTTTAAAGAAATTACCTCAACACGCACACTATCTCACAAATTCGTTCAACAAACTTTGTTGGCTTGGTTTTGATTGTTTGTGATTTCTTTGTTGTCATTTTGCTTCAGATTTTAAGAGGTTTTAAATGCGATTTTAATTTTTTCGGCATAAATTTTAAAGGAAATTTCTGCACAGCTTTTTTTTTTGTTTGTTTTTAATTCAAGATACTTATAGCTTATGTTAATTTAAATTTTAAAAATTTCTTTTAGAAATTTGTAAATTTCAAATTGTATAAATTAAATTACTTCTGGTTGGTTTGCTTTTTTTCGCTTTCGGTTATATGTGTTTTTTTGATAACAATGCGGTTTTTATTATTCGATTTTTTGGATTGCCTCAGAAATTTGTTTAACAAACTTTTGTCTGATTTTTAATAAGTTTTATGGTTTTTTAAAATTATTTTTTGTTTACTTTGTTTGACTTTTTGGGATTTCCGCTATATTTCTCTGGTGCTCTTCTTTCGTGCAACTGTTGCTGCCAATTGGCAACTGCCGTGCGTTTTACCGTTACTATTCGACTCGCTCGGCAAGGAAGAAGAAGCAGCACCGGAAAACCGAAATATATTCACGATTCCTGGTTCCGATTTCCGATTTTCAGATTTTCCGACGCAGACGCGTGACGACGCACACACACTCGGGCACTCGATGTCTCGCACACGCCCACACGAGTCGGTTTTCAAAACGAAACTGAAGCCAAAACAGAAAAGCTGCGAGTCTTTCCCCAAACAACTACCGCTCGCAGACTCAGATTTCAGAGTCCACACGACACACAGTGGGTTATTGCACCCAAAAAGTGGACAGATTTTAAATTAAGTTTTTTTTTCTGTTCGATTTGGTTATATTAAGTTTACAAAAATATGGTTTGTTTTTAAGTTAACGTGTTTTTAGTGTATTTTTTAATCAACATTAATTTCAAGATTTTGTTTTAGTATAATATTTTTTTATTTTTCAATTTTGCTATCCAAATTTTTGTCCGATAAAAAAAAATTTTTTGGTATTTCTTAGGCTTACATAACCATTAACAAAAAAAATAAAATGGTATTTTTCTTAACAAGTATAATATAGTTGTAATTCCAACTTTTTTGATATCATTTATTTGTTTAGTCATCACTTATGAGTCACTATTTGTTAAAGTAGTCTCATCGTCGCTGGCGGCTTTTAGTAACTATTGTATACGCGTACCGAGTACAACAATAACAATAATTTTATCGTAATAATGCAAACAAAATATTTAAAAAGTTGTTTAATTATTATCTTAGAGAATGCTCAAAATTGTTTTACTATTTTAAAGATACCAAAAATATATTGTAACTTTGACAACTGCCAGAATTTGATGTATTAAAAATTAAAATAACTAAATGTTTCAAGCGCGAAATTCGTTTTTGAATTAAACCCACTGTTCGACTTGCGATCCACACAGAGGCTCTCTGGCTCCAGCTCTCTTGGCATCTCTGTCGCACGCATTGGAAGAGCGAGGGGTACAAGCGCGGTCAGAAAATAAGTGTGCAACTTAACTGAGGAACAGCTTTTACATATGTCACTAGATTTTACTTCTAGTATATTATTTTATTAATAAGGATAATTATTTCGCAGACTTCAGGTTCCTTGTAAGCTTGAGCGGACTAGGCTAAATTTCACTACATGTATTTCATGTATAATTTTACTACAAAAAGTGTATCCTAGTCATTTAATATTCCTATGAAACTTAAATAAGAAGTATATTAAAATCCAATTTTTCATATACTGGAAACATTAGTGCTACTAGGTTGACCGCCTCTGTGAATGCATATTGGAGGAGAATGTCAGAGAGAGGCAGAAAGAGCGACAGGGAGAGAGTGGGAGGACTGCACTTTGTTGTTGTTTTGCTTCTGTTGCTTTCATGGGGGCGAAATTCTTGTTTATTTACATTTATTTACATTCCAAATGCGCGCAGTTTAAGCAAACAGAAGGAGAGGGAGTGTCGGCGAAGAGGGTGCAAGGGAGAGAGCGAGAGAAGCGGCCCGCATTAGCAAAAGTAAACAATTAAAAAAACAATGCAATTCAAAAGAGCCGGCGTTGCAGTTGCAAGTTGGATATTTGCACAGTGTACCCCAAAAGTATGCAGAAGGCAACGGATTCAGTTCCCACGAGAGATAACGAAAACAAACCGAATACAGCCGGCATGGCGCACAAATACACATGTAAACAGAGGCACGAGTCACAAATTCCATATGTTTTCTTTATTTTTTGGCGCCTGAGAGAGTCAAAACAGTTATGCTCCCACAGTATGGCTCTCTTCCTTTCTACCACTGGAATCAAAACATAAACAGTTGATTTTTTACACTGAGCGGAAAACGAGTTTGAATAAATTAAAAATGATAATAATAAATAACAAATTTTATACAATAAGTAAGCACATTCTATAACTCAAAAGTTTCCCGCACTTACTTGGAATATTTTATTTATAAATCGGTTTAATATCATATACTTTGCCAAAAAAAATTCTAAAACTTGCCAAAACAGCCTTAATTAATTTCGTGTGGTATACGAGGCGTATGTGTAATTTTATAGGCACTTAAGTTTTTGTTTTTAAAGGTCAGCGAATATTACTAATATTAAAAATATGTAGGTTTCAGTGATAAACATATTCCAAGCTCCACCACGCGCTGTGGACTGTATGTGTGGACCCTGGAACGCGAACTGATTACCCATAGCGAAAGGGATAGCACTAGCCGAATAAGAGCCCCCAGCATAAAAACTCTCTCGCAATAAGCATGCCATCCACACCTCTCCTACCAATTGGCGTCCACAAGTTCCAACAACAGTCTTCGGCTTTTGCGGCGGCGTATTGCACTTGTTCGCCTCTCTTTACCATCCGCATGTTTGTGGTAGCTGTTGCCGTTGTTGTTGTGGCTGTTGCGTGATAGCGCTGCGCAGCTGATAAGAGTGGAGCAGCAACCGCACGATAAGCGACGCAGCTGCGCGGGGGGCGTTTTGGTAAACAGAAACAAAAAACATACAGACAGATAGCCAACTGTTGCATGCCCCACATATTTGGGGTTGCGCTTCAAAAGATACCGCTAGACAATGGCAGCCACTTATTGGACTGTGTGTGTGGAATTTAGGTAAATATGTAAGTTGTGGAATGTGTGCATATATTTGCATATTAAACAAAAGGTTGGCACCTTACGGACTTACGATTACTATGCAAATTTGGTTTTCTTTTTTTTGAGGTGCAATGATAAGGGATAAAAAAAAATCTATAGAATAATGGCTTTTAACTCTTTGGTTAACTCTTTTTAATTTTTTGTTGAGATAATTAATTAATTAATCAATCAGGGCATGGCCAATGACTTCTTCATCTGTTGCGTCTAGATTCGGGCAGGAATTCTAGTGCAACTAGTACAAAATAAGGAAATTAAACCCTATCCCAAAATTCATAAAGCTAGCCCATATAGATCCCGAGATCTGTCACTATTAAGCATCCATTACTCACCTCTTCTGTTCTGTCAGCAAATCTATATTCTCGCAGCTCTCCACCTCGAGGCGTTGATATTGCAATTGCCTGGCACTCGAAGTGCTCAATCTGCCCCCCGAGCCACCGCCAATTGTCACCGAGTTCGATGAATGGCGACGATACTCGGCGAAACTTTCGCTCTTTCGTAGGCCCGGGATTTTTCCGGAACTATTGCGCCAGTATTTGATCATCCGGTGCAGGGCCTTGGGCGAATTAGCTGCTGGCGACGAGGCCAGCGATATTTCACTGCCACCCACAATGATCGGTTGGCCATGATCAACTAATGTCCTGTAGGAACTCATATTATGACACTGAAAAAAAATGTAAATTAAATTATTAAAGCATGGATAATCTATTAAATGCTAGAAGTTCCGATCATTACTTACATTTATTTAATTTAGTTGAGTTATTTTCGTAAGGTTTTTGGTATATGAATAACATTACTTATTTATAATATTAATTTTAATATTCCATGAGGTTCGCCAATTAAGCTAAGTCTTAAATAATTGTTTCTTGTTGTATTATTTAAATAAATTGTGGTTTTTATAGATTGCTCACAACCATGTTGATATTTGATACTATGCACTTATCACTTTAGGAAATTGCACTTAGCCTGCACATACATAGATTTACTTAATTTATTTTTAGCTACGTGTGATTGTAAGTTATCACCACTTAAATATTTATAATTACATTTGGTATCTTGTTTTAATTTTTTTCGTTACTTTAAGTTCGTTTATTGCATGAATCGCAGATGGTTTTTTGGTTCGTTCTGAAGTCGCGTCGCGTCGCCTTCGATTTTCCGACTGACCAGCGACAAAGAATCGGAACAGAGCCCCCAACTCAGAAGTCAGAACCGAGCTCTACAGAACCGAGCATTAAATATATTATCTGGAGCATTCTCCCTCGCTCTTTTTTTGCTCTCACTCTTTCGAATTTCGCTTCCCTTTGTTTTTAATACTTCGCACGTTTTATTGCTATGTATTTTTTTCTGAAATGACTTATATTTCTTGCAATTGCATTATTTTAATTATAATCGGTACGTGGAAAAATCTGGGGTATATGTGTAGGGGCAAAACAAACTAAAAAGTAAATGCAGGGAAATTATAAATATTATTAGAATTTTTTAATTGTATATGTGGGAATAAATAAGTATAATATAATGTTTAGTTAAAAAACAACTGAACATGGTATAATCGCCTTGTGTTAAATTGAATAATAGTGTAATTTATATATCAATTGAGCTAGTCACCTAATTTTTTGTCAAAGTTTTATTATATTATTAATGTTAATTAAATTGAAATATCATTATTAAACACGGGGTACTCTATTAGTTTATAAACTCAAGTTAAGCGTTATTGCTCGTTTTGTTTTGCATTTCAGTTTTTCTTTTTTTCCGGCGATAAACGACTGAGCCGTAATTCCGCTAACTCAGCTCTTTTCCATTTTATTGCTGTCGATATACAAATTAAGCGTAAGCCGTATCAGTAATTTTTATTTATTTTTAGTTATCTCAGGTCCCCTCTTAAGTCGCCCCCTTTGACACGCCCCCTCAATGGGATCGATTGTCTAGTTCAATGCGTAAATCAATCACCACGCAGACTTTAGTTACTCAATTAAATAATCCATCAACCTTTTTCCTTATCTCTCCGGAGGCTCAACCTTACTCCCAGGTGCGGGACCAAATTAAATGCCTCTTTAAAGAACAGATTTCATGGTTCTTTTCCTATTTATTTTTCATTTACATTTGGTGCAAGTTGTGGAGAGAGAACTCTGGTTTTACAATTTAAATGCATCAATGACTCAAGCTGGGTTTACGATTCCACGGGTCACAGCCCAAGAACTTTAATGGCTCTTCAAAATCGGGTGATAAGAAAACAGACTTGAGGGCGTCGCAATATGGCATATAAACCAGGACAGAGACGGGGAAAACAGATAGAGGAGACTGTGGGGAAAGCTGGTTCGACAACAGCTAAATGCTGCGGCAATCGAGTTATCGGGTAATCGAATATCCAGCTAATCAGATAAGTCATAACATGCAAAACAAATCGCATGATAAGCGAGATGGAAAGCAAGAAAATAAAAGTCATAATCTGATAACTAAATTAGTTGACTTTCCGGATACTCTAGTGCTATGTATTTTATGTTTATTTGATAAGATACATAACATATAAAGAGTTAAGTCATTAGGTATTGTATTGATTTGTACTTAAGGCTATAGTATATTACTAGTTATTATTAAAATTTAATTCATTAAAGTACTTATAAAAATCTAAGCTTAAATCAGTATTAAATCAGTTTCATTATATTCTATAATTTTCATTTAACTTTATATCGAAATGGTCAAATATTTATTAATATATACATATATAAATTTTTGTCATAATTAAGCTTTATATTTTTTATAGAGTTTCTATTTTATTAATTGAAATTTATCTTTTTTATAGAGTATCGAGTGCAATGTGAAATGAAATTGAAAACGCAAATCGAAATCGAATTCGCAGTTGCTACTGTAACGGTTTTCGGCCACGCGAAAGCCGAGTAAGATTTATCATGACATTTCCTTGATGACGATACTGAATCGCCCTCCCCCTCCCCACTTATCAGCCCCACCAACTGTGTGTGTGTGCGTTGTCAAAATTACATTAAAGCGGAAATCGCCTGCTACGCTTCAGTGCCAATCGACAGAAGACAGCCAACTGACCATAGAGATGGAAGGAAAAAAACTCAAACTGCACTGGCTGCAGTCTCAGATGACTACACTGAAGGAAATTATACAGTTATTAGCTGATAGTAAATGTTATTTTCTTAAGGAAATTAAAAGATAAATAAAATATAAGTAATTAGTAAAGTGAAGTTTAACTCTTTTATATTTGTCCAAAGAAAGAAACATAGAATTTATGTCGGAAATCAGAATTAACCATTTAGAAATTAATATTATTTTATTTTAAAGTTATATTTATATATATATAATGATAGAGACCCCTATCATTATATATAATTTTTTTAATTTTACAAAAAATGTCTTGGAAGATCTTTTTATATTTTGTATCATATTTGATCATATTTATTTGCTGTGTGGAGAGGGAATAGGGTGTGCAAGGCACGCAACACCCGCGACACTCGACGACATAAATCAGGCTTAGAGAGAGGGAAAAACAGTTTGGGGGCGACTGTAAGGCGAGACACTTGCCTTTCGGCTTGGCGTTTTTTGAGGGGTTTGAGGCGAACATGTCCGAACTGTCTACCCCTCTTTAAGCAACCGACTGCCCGACCCGCTTAGCGCGAAAATGTGCGTAGCTGAGAGAAACGTAACACAGGCAGCAGCCGCAGCACGCAAGACTCCCGTTTACACCGAGGGAAAAGTCTTAGAAGTCCATAATAGTATATGTTTATTTGTATCAAGCTAACATAATTTAGGTAGGTTTTATTTATTTCGAAAGGGGGTAGAATTATACATTAATGGCTGCTTTACCACCATATCCTTTAAAAATGTTTAAAAGAAAACTAAAAATAACAATAATAATACATTGTGTCACATACATATAAATATTATATTTCTTTAACCAGTTTTAAATAATTTTTAATAAAGTCTTAGCATATCACTTGGTTCAGTGTACGTGTGAGCCGTACTTGAAGTTAAAATTGGAGAAGGAGTCTCTGAGACTGATCCAAAGACCGGGACTAGCGAACATATTTCATTCCGTGGACATGAGACACGAGACTGCGGCCTTAATTGACATGTGTTCATTAGAAGCGTCTCCGAGAGAGTGGACTTGGCCAGGGGAAGCGAGAGGAAATTGTAGTATCTGTTGGGGTCTATGTCTGAGGTCCGAGCCAATAGGAGGTGCTGGAATATAACACTTTGTTTTTCCTTTAATTGTTGACACAGAATTATGCTACTGGCCTATGATTCACCAACTGACTTCTTAATTTACTGAGTTTCATGGCAATGGCATTATCTCAATAAATAATTGATTTGTTCTAAAAAATTCCATGCATAATCCGCGTATCTAACTTCATTATACAACGATTATATATAATGGCGGGCTGGCAATTCTCCCTTAGTTAGCAACTAAATTTCAAATGAAGTGTTTGTGTTGTAAGTAAATCGCAGTTCAATTTTATTTCTGAACAACCTTTGTCACGAAGGTATTTCATTTACGTAGGTTTAATTTTGTTGGCCACGTCAGTGGCTGGCTTCTTCACCGACGATGTGTACAAGGGCTTGGTTGATAACAATCGGTACAGGAATATAATTTCTTCGCCCCTCTCTGTCGAGATCGTCCTGAGCATGGTCTACCTAGGAACTTCCGGTAAGACGGATGAAGAACTACGTTTGGCCCTGAGTCTGCCTGAGGACAAGGTGGAAGTGGGCCAAAGGTACAAGGATATTCAGGTTTCCCTGTATTTGCGCGAGAAGGATGCTATTATAGATCTGGCAAATAGCATTTACATCAATAATCAATATACGCTAAATCCCGAGTTCAATCATATTGCGAAGAAATTTTTTAACTCTGAAGCCCAGCTGATCAGTACAGAGAATCCAGCAAATGCAGCCTCGACTGTCAACAAATGGGTAAATCAAACGACTCACGGCAGGATCAAGGACATAGTGACGGCAGAAGATATGGACTCTAACTTTGTAGCTGTTCTGCTGAACGCTATTTACTTCAAAGGCCAGTGGCAGTATAAGTTTGATGCAGAAGACACCGATGAGGAAGATTTCCAATTACTTAATGGAGATATCACTTCTGTTCAGATGATGGGTCAAACAGGCACCTTTAGGGTGGGCTACGTAAAGGCTTTAGATGCCGACGTGATACAGCTGCCTTACCGGAACTCAAGTCTGTCCATGGTCATCTTTCTGCCCAAGAAAGTCGATGGGCTCCTGGACTTTGCGAATGATATGCTATCAACTAATTACCATCAAAATTTCAAGAAACAGACTGTAGTTTTGAAACTACCAAAGTTCAAGATTGATTTCAAGGCTGAACTTAACAAGGTTTTAAAGGATGTAAGTGGATCCGGTTTATTTGTTAGACTTATTGGGTACATTTTACATTTCTTAGCTGCGAATACGGAAGGCGTTCGAATATTCCGACGACTTTGGGGGGCTGGTGAAAGGCGCTCAGGTACGCATTGAAAAAGTCCTGCAAAAAGCCTTCATTGAGGTCAATGAGGCGGGCGCCGAAGCGGCAGTAGTAACAGGTACGTAAATGGCCTTTTTGGGGAAATTCTCTTTTTATGAAACTAATTCTTTAATCTATATAGCTATAAATATTTTCAATAGATGTGCAAAGTGTGGGGGACCGCCACCGTTTTTTTTTGCGGCAGATCATCCGTTTGCCTTCGTCATTCGCGACGATAAAACCGTTTATTTTCAGGGACAGTTTACAACTCCAACTAACTAACTACTGTGTGCAACGTGCTTTTGAAATATTCTAACTATATTAAAAGGCATACATTCATAACTGAGTGCTTATCCCACAAAATTAGATGAAATCTTTTATTAATACAAGAACTCCATCAACAAAGACGCGTTACTTATCAGATTAAAGCTACTCTTCCTTCGGATCCTTTCCCTTGGTCGTGTGCTGATACTTTCCACTCACTTACCAGATGTTCTACTTAATCCTTGCTTCTTATCCTACATTTGACCTCCCTGCTAATTGGCCTTCGACGACGTTCGACCGAATGACGTCCGAATAGTCGGACAACCACAGCTGTTTGACCTTTCGTCCCTTTGGGGGGAAAAATAGGAAAGAAACCGGCCAGAGACAACGACTCCGATAAAAGTTATAGGCGCCCATAAATTAAAATGCAAATTAAAAGACGCCGGGCGAGGAGACAAATAGCTAATAGTACCGAAAATAGGTTGCGAGGTTTGAGGGGCGGACAAATAATTATCGCTCTGTACTGTCTTTATTTTTTATCGCCCTAATTATGGCCAATATGGGCAATAAAAAAATTTGACGTTGAGTCAGCCAAAAGAAAGTATCAAAGAAAAAGTTGCAAAAGGCGACGTCATCATTCTAGGCCAGCAACAAATAAGGAAAAGTTTTAATTACAAAAATTTTAAACTTTGGTGGGGCAATAAGAAAAAAAAAGAAAAATGCGGAAAAACTATGTGAAAATGTCGCAATTTTTTCGCTGGACATGAGACAAATTAGACAGGACATGTCTGCCAGTTGGATTTTCTTCTCTTCTCCATCTTTCCGCTTGGTAATCCTTGCCAACAGCTCTCGTTGTATTGCCCTCCTTCGAGGAATCTAAAATCAGCTTAAATTTAATTTTTGCGCTTTCCTCTTCGGATTCTGGCGGAAAAGGGAAATGGGAGAGGATGAAGAAGGACACCGGAAGTAAGGCCAGGAGCTGTTTTCGTTAGTCCTTAGCCTAGAACTGCCGCAGGCTAAGGAAACTTTGCTTAGCAAACTCTTTGCTCGGCTTCTGTTGAGAAATTCCAGAAGCAAGTGGGATTTAGGAATAAAAAACAGGGTGCTCTTTATTAAGGGTTTATTTAGTCATTGAGTTTAGGATATATTTTTGATGAAATACTAACTGTATTTTTCTCTATTATTTTCAATCTTAAATTTTAAAATCTCGTGTTCTTTTGTGAACATAATATAGTATATCTTGATATATCTTCTTTAGTCCTACTCCAAAAAGGCAAATATACAGGCAGGCTCTGGTTTTCACTTTCGCAAGATTCTCCCGTTTTCGTTTTTGAAAACGAGA